>JAWPHD010014606.1:0-60240 GCA_037043455.1 Cyrtodaria siliqua
GACAAACAGAGATAACTTAGATTTTTACGCGATCTGATAGTACATATGATTATTATTCATAATAGTAATACGTAAAGAATATGTACAATATTATCTGGCTTGTTGTTATGATTGTTAATATGAATATTGTTATAATTATTGCAGCAAACCTGTATCAAGACACAACGTTAATCGCTTCTCAAGTGAGCCTAGAAGTTGCATGTACAAGCCATGACAAGCCAACAATGCGTTCCACCGTAAGTTTTTCATATGTATACGTACTTTCAACAGATATGCACAAGTCAGAAATGAAACGGGCACTCTATGGCACGGAGAATGATACTTGTTGACATTTCATTGCCAAGGGACGTAATACGTGTACGGGAAAATAGGACAAACAGAGATAACTTAGATTTTTATGCGATCTGATAGTACATATGATTATTATTCATAATAGTAATACGTATAGAATATGTACAATATTATCTGGCTTGTTGTTATGATTGTTAATATGACTATTGTTATAATTATTGCAGCAAACCTGTATCAAGACACAACGTTAATCGCTTCTCAAGTGAGCCCAGAAGTTGCATGTACAAGCCATGACAAGCCAACAATGCGTTCCACCGTAAGTTTTTCATATGTATACGCACTTTCAACAGATATGCACACATCAGAAATGAAACGGGCACTCTATGGCACGCAGAATGATACTTGTTGACATTTCATTGCCAAGGGACGTAATACGTGTACGGAAAAATAGGACAAACAGAGATAACTTAGATTTTTACGCGATCTGATAGTACATATGATTATTATTCATAATAGTAATACGTAAAGAATATGTACAATATTATCTGGCTTGTTGTTATGATTGTTAATATGACTATTGTTATAATTATTGCAGCAAACCTGTATCAAGACACAACGTTAATCGCTTCTCAAGTGAGCCCAGAAGTTGCATGTACAAGCCATGACAAGCCAACAATGCGTTCCACCGTAAGTTTTTCATATGTATACGTACTTTCAACAGATATGCACAAGTCAGAAATGAAACGGGCACTCTATGGCACGCAGAATGATACTTGTTGACATTTCATTGCCAAGGGACGTAATACGTGTACGGGAAAATAGGACAAACAGAGATCACTTGGATTTTTACGCGATCTGATAGTACATATGATTATTATTCATAATTGTAATACGTATAGAATATGTTCAATATTATCTGGCTTGTTGTTATGATTGTTAATATGACTATCGTTATAATTATTGCAGCAAACCTGTATCAAGACACAACGTTAATCGCTTTTCAAGTGAGCCCAGAAGTTGCATGTACAAGCCATGACAAGCCAACAATGCGTTCCACCGTAAGTTTTTCATATGTATACGCACTTTCAACAGATATGCACACATCAGAAATGAAACGTGCACTCTATGGCACGCAGAATGATACTTGTTGACATTTCATTGCCAAGGGACGTAATACGTGTACGGGAAAATAGGACAAACAGAGATAACTTAGATTTTTACGCGATCTGATAGTACATATGATTATTATTCATAATAGTAATACGTAAAGAATATGTACAATATTATCTGGCTTGTTGTTATGATTGTTAATATGAATATTGTTATAATTATTGCAGCAAACCTGTATCAAGACACAACGTTAATCGCTTCTCAAGTGAGCCTAGAAGTTGCATGTACAAGCCATGACAAGCCAACAATGCGTTCCACCGTAAGTTTTTCATATGTATACGTACTTTCAACAGATATGCACAAGTCAGAAATGAAACGGGCACTCTATGGCACGGAGAATGATACTTGTTGACATTTCATTGCCAAGGGACGTAATACGTGTACGGGAAAATAGGACAAACAGAGATAACTTAGATTTTTATGCGATCTGATAGTACATATGATTATTATTCATAATAGTAATACGTATAGAATATGTACAATATTATCTGGCTTGTTGTTATGATTGTTAATATGACTATTGTTATAATTATTGCAGCAAACCTGTATCAAGACACAACGTTAATCGCTTCTCAAGTGAGCCCAGAAGTTGCATGTACAAGCCATGACAAGCCAACAATGCGTTCCACCGTAAGTTTTTCATATGTATACGCACTTTCAACAGATATGCACACATCAGAAATGAAACGGGCACTCTATGGCACGCAGAATGATACTTGTTGACATTTCATTGCCAAGGGACGTAATACGTGTACGGAAAAATAGGACAAACAGAGATAACTTAGATTTTTACGCGATCTGATAGTACATATGATTATTATTCATAATAGTAATACGTAAAGAATATGTACAATATTATCTGGCTTGTTGTTATGATTGTTAATATGACTATTGTTATAATTATTGCAGCAAACCTGTATCAAGACACAACGTTAATCGCTTCTCAAGTGAGCCCAGAAGTTGCATGTACAAGCCATTACAAGCCAACAATGCGTTCCACCGTAAGTTTTTCATATGTATACGTACTTTCAACAGATATGCACAAGTCAGAAATGAAACGGGCACTCTATGGCACGCAGAATGATACTTGTTGACATTTCATTGCCAAGGGACGTAATACGTGTACGGGAAAATAGGACAAACAGAGATCACTTGGATTTTTACGCGATCTGATAGTACATATGATTATTATTCATAATTGTAATACGTATAGAATATGTTCAATATTATCTGGCTTGTTGTTATGATTGTTAATATGACTATCGTTATAATTATTGCAGCAAACCTGTATCAAGACACAACGTTAATCGCTTTTCAAGTGAGCCCAGAAGTTGCATGTACAAGCCATGACAAGCCAACAATGCGTTCCACCGTAAGTTTTTCATATGTATACGCACTTTCAACAGATATGCACACATCAGAAATGAAACGTGCACTCTATGGCACGCAGAATGATACTTGTTGACATTTCATTGCCAAGGGACGTAATACGTGTACGGGAAAATAGGACAAACAGAGATAACTTAGATTTTTACGCGATCTGATAGTACATATGATTATTATTCATAATAGTAATACGTAAAGAATATGTCCAATATTATCTGGCTTGTTGTTATGATTGTTAATATGAATATTGTTATAATTATTGCAGCAAACCTGTATCAAGACACAACGTTAATCGCTTCTCAAGTGAGCCTAGAAGTTGCATGTACAAGCCATGACAAGCCAACAATGCGTTCCACCGTAAGTTTTTCATATGTATACGTACTTTCAACAGATATGCACAAGTCAGAAATGAAACGGGCACTCTATGGCACGGAGAATGATACTTGTTGACATTTCATTGCCAAGGGACGTAATACGTGTACGGGAAAATAGGACAAACAGAGATAACTTAGATTTTTATGCGATCTGATAGTACATATGATTATTATTCATAATAGTAATACGTATAGAATATGTACAATATTATCTGGCTTGTTGTTATGATTGTTAATATGACTATTGTTATAATTATTGCAGCAAACCTGTATCAAGACACAACGTTAATCGCTTCTCAAGTGAGCCCAGAAGTTGCATGTACAAGCCATGACAAGCCAACAATGCGTTCCACCGTAAGTTTTTCATATGTATACGCACTTTCAACAGATATGCACACATCAGAAATGAAACGGGCACTCTATGGCACGCAGAATGATACTTGTTGACATTTCATTGCCAAGGGACGTAATACGTGTACGGAAAAATAGGACAAACAGAGATAACTTAGATTTTTACGCGATCTGATAGTACATATGATTATTATTCATAATAGTAATACGTAAAGAATATGTACAATATTATCTGGCTTGTTGTTATGATTGTTAATATGACTATTGTTATAATTATTGCAGCAAACCTGTATCAAGACACAACGTTAATCGCTTCTCAAGTGAGCCCAGAAGTTGCATGTACAAGCCATGACAAGCCAACAATGCGTTCCACCGTAAGTTTTTCATATGTATACGTACTTTCAACAGATATGCACAAGTCAGAAATGAAACGGGCACTCTATGGCACGCAGAATGATACTTGTTGACATTTCATTGCCAAGGGACGTAATACGTGTACGGGAAAATAGGACAAACAGAGATCACTTGGATTTTTACGCGATCTGATAGTACATATGATTATTATTCATAATTGTAATACGTATAGAATATGTTCAATATTATCTGGCTTGTTGTTATGATTGTTAATATGACTATCGTTATAATTATTGCAGCAAACCTGTATCAAGACACAACGTTAATCGCTTTTCAAGTGAGCCCAGAAGTTGCATGTACAAGCCATGACAAGCCAACAATGCGTTCCACCGTAAGTTTTTCATATGTATACGCACTTTCAACAGATATGCACACATCAGAAATGAAACGTGCACTCTATGGCACGCAGAATGATACTTGTTGACATTTCATTGCCAAGGGACGTAATACGTGTACGGGAAAATAGGACAAACAGAGATAACTTAGATTTTTACGCGATCTGATAGTACATATGATTATTATTCATAATAGTAATACGTAAAGAATATGTACAATATTATCTGGCTTGTTGTTATGATTGTTAATATGAATATTGTTATAATTATTGCAGCAAACCTGTATCAAGACACAACGTTAATCGCTTCTCAAGTGAGCCCAGAAGTTGCATGTACAAGCCATGACAAGCCAACAATGCGTTCCACCGTAAGTTTTTCATATGTATACGTACTTTCAACAGATATGCACAAGTCAGAAATGAAACGGGCACTCTATGGCACGCAGAATGATACTTGTTGACATTTCATTGCCAAGGGACGTAATACGTGTACGGGAAAATAGGACAAACAGAGATAACTTAGATTTTTATGCGATCTGATAGTACATATGATTATTATTCATAATAGTAATACGTATAGAATATGTACAATATTATCTGGCTTGTTGTTATGATTGTTAATATGACTATTGTTATAATTATTGCAGCAAACCTGTATCAAGACACAACGTTAATCGCTTCTCAAGTGAGCCCAGAAGTTGCATGTACAAGCCATGACAAGCCAACAATGCGTTCCACCGTAAGTTTTTCATATGTATACGCACTTTCAACAGATATGCACACATCAGAAATGAAACGGGCACTCTATGGCACGCAGAATGATACTTGTTGACATTTCATTGCCAAGGGACGTAATACGTGTACGGGAAAATAGGAGAAACAGAGATCACTTAGATTTTTACGCGATCTGATAGTACATATGATTATTATTCATAATAGTAATACGTATAGAATATGTACAATATTATCTGGCTTGTTGTTATGATTGTTAATATGACTATTGTTATAATTATTGCAGCAAACCTGTATCAAGACACAACGTTAATCGCTTCTCAAGTGAGCCCAGAAGTTGCATGTACAAGCCATGACAAGCCAACATTGCGTTCCACCGTAAGTTTATCATATGTATACGTACTTTCAACAGATATGCACAAGTCAGAAATGAAACGGGCACTCTATGGCACGCAGAATGATACTTGTTGACATTTCATTGCCAAGGGACGTAATACGTGTACGTGAAAATAGGACAAACAGAGATAACTTAGATTTTTACGCGATCTGATAGTACATATGATTATTATTCATAATTGTAATACGTATAGAATATGTTCAATATTATCTGGCTTGTTGTTATGATTGTTAATATGACTATTGTTATAATTATTGCAGCAAACCTGTATCAAGACACAACGTTAATCGCTTTTCAAGTGAGCCCAGAAGTTGCATGTACAAGCCATGACAAGCCAACAATGCGTTCCACCGTAAGTTTTTCATATGTATACGCACTTTCAACAGATATGCACACATCAGAAATGAAACGTGCACTCTATGGCACGCAGAATGATACTTGTTGACATTTCATTGCCAAGGGACGTAATACGTGTACGGGAAAATAGGACAAACAGAGATAACTTAGATTTTTACGCGATCTGATAGTACATATGATTATTATTCATAATAGTAATACGTAAAGAATATGTACAATATTATCTGGCTTGTTGTTATGATTGTTAATATGACTATTGTTATAATTATTGCAGCAAACCTGTATCAAGACACAACGTTAATCGCTTCTCAAGTGAGCCCAGAAGTTGCATGTACAAGCCATGACAAGCCAACAATGCGTTCCACCGTAAGTTTTTCATATGTATACGTACTTTCAACAGATATGCACAAGTCAGAAATGAAACGGGCACTCTATGGCACGCAGAATGATACTTGTTGACATTTCATTGCCAAGGGACGTAATACGTGTACGGGAAAATAGGACAAACAGAGATCACTTGGATTTTTACGCGATCTGATAGTACATATGATTATTATTCATAATTGTAATACGTATAGAATATGTTCAATATAATCTGGCTTGTTGTTATGATTGTTAATATGACTATCGTTATAATTATTGCAGCAAACCTGTATCAAGACACAACGTTAATCGCTTTTCAAGTGAGCCCAGAAGTTGCATGTACAAGCTATGACAAGCCAACAATGCGTTCCACCGTAAGTTTTTCATATGTATACGCACTTTCAACAGATATGCACACATCAGAAATGAAACGTGCACTCTGTGGCACGCAGAATGATACTTGTTGACATTTCATTGCCAAGGGACGTAATACGTGTACGGGAAAATAGGACAAACAGAGATAACTTAGATTTTTACGCGATCTGATAGTACATATGATTATTATTCATAATAGTAATACGTAAAGAATATGTACAATATTATCTGGCTTGTTGTTATGATTGTTAATATGACTATTGTTATAATTATTGCAGCAAACCTGTATCAAGACACAACGTTAATCGCTTCTCAAGTGAGCCCAGAAGTTGCATGTACAAGCCATGACAAGCCAACAATGCGTTCCACCGTAAGTTTTTCATATGTATACGTACTTTCAACAGATATGCACAAGTCAGAAATGAAACGGGCACTCTATGGCACGCAGAATGATACTTGTTGACATTTCATTGCCAAGGGACGTAATACGTGTACGGGAAAATAGGACAAACAGAGATCACTTGGATTTTTACGCGATCTGATAGTACATATGATTATTATTCATAATTGTAATACGTATAGAATATGTTCAATATTATCTGGCTTGTTGTTATGATTGTTAATATGACTATTGTTATAATTATTGCAGCAAACCTGTATCAAGACACAACGTTAATCGCTTTTCAAGTGAGCCCAGAAGTTGCATGTACAAGCCATGACAAGCCAACAATGCGTTCCACCGTAAGTTTTTCATATGTATACGCACTTTCAACAGATATGCACACATCAGAAATGAAACGTGCACTCTATGGCACGCAGAATGATACTTGTTGACATTTCATTGCCAAGGGACGTAATACGTGTACGGGAAAATAGGACAAACAGAGATAACTTAGATTTTTACGCGATCTGATAGTACATATGATTATTATTCATAATAGTAATACGTAAAGAATATGTACAATATTATCTGGCTTGTTGTTATGATTGTTAATATGACTATTGTTATAATTATTGCAGCAAACCTGTATCAAGACACAACGTTAATCGCTTCTCAAGTGAGCCCAGAAGTTGCATGTACAAGCCATGACAAGCCAACAATGCGTTCCACCGTAAGTTTTTCATATGTATACGTACTTTCAACAGATATGCACAAGTCAGAAATGAAACGGGCACTCTATGGCACGCAGAATGATACTTGTTGACATTTCATTGCCAAGGGACGTAATACGTGTACGGGAAAATAGGAGAAACAGAGATAACTTAAATTTTTACGCGATCTGATAGTACATATGATTATTATTCATAATAGTAATACGTATAGAATATGTACAATATTATCTGGCTTGTTGTTATGATTGTTAATATGACTATTGTTATAATTATTGCAGCAAACCTGTATCAAGACACAACGTTAATCGCTTTTCAAGTGAGCCCAGAAGTTGCATGTACAAGCCATGACAAGCCAACAATGCGTTCCACCGTAAGTTTTTTATATGTATACGCACTTTCAACAGATATGCACACATCAGAAATTAAACGTGCACTCTATGGCACGCAGAATGATACTTGTTGACATTTCATTGCCAAGGGACGTAATACGTGTACGGGAAAATAGGAGAAACAGAGATCACTTAGATTTTTACGCGATCTGATAGTACATATGATTATTATTCATAATAGTAATACGTATAGAATATGTACAATATTATCTGGCTTGTTGTTATGATTGTTAATATGACTATTGTTATAATTATTGCAGCAAACCTGTATCAAGACACAACGTTAATCGCTTCTCAAGTGAGCCCAGAAGTTGCATGTACAAGCCATGACAAGCCAACAATGCGTTCCACCGTAAGTTTTTCATATGTATACGTACTTTCAACAGATATGCACAAGTCAGAAATGAAACGGGCACTCTATGGCACGCAGAATGATACTTGTTGACATTTCATTGCCAAGGGACGTAATACGTGTACGGGAAAATAGGACAAACAGAGATAACTTAGATTTTTACGCGATCTGATAGTACATATGATTATTATTCATAATAGTAATACGTATAGAATATGTACAATATTATCTGGCTTGTTGTTATGATTGTTAATATGACTATTGTTATAATTATTGCAGCAAACCTGTATCAAGACACAACGTTAATCGCTTCTCAAGTGAGCCCAGAAGTTGCATGTACAAGCCATGACAAGCCAACATTGCGTTCCACCGTAAGTTTATCATATGTATACGTACTTTCAACAGATATGCACAAGTCAGAAATGAAACGGGCACTCTATGGCACGCAGAATGATACTTGTTGACATTTCATTGCCAAGGGACGTAATACGTGTACGTGAAAATAGGACAAACAGAGATAACTTAGATTTTTACGCGATCTGATAGTACATATGATTATTATTCATAATTGTAATACGTATAGAATATGTTCAATATTATCTGGCTTGTTGTTATGATTGTTAATATGACTATTGTTATAATTATTGCAGCAAACCTGTATCAAGACACAACGTTAATCGCTTTTCAAGTGATCCCAGAAGTTGCATGTACAAGCCATGACAAGCCAACAATGCGTTCCACCGTAAGTTTTTCATATGTATACGCACTTTCAACAGATATGCACACATCAGAAATGAAACGTGCACTCTATGGCACGCAGAATGATACTTGTTGACATTTCATTGCCAAGGGACGTAATACGTGTACGGGAAAATAGGACAAACAGAGATAACTTAGATTTTTACGCGATCTGATAGTACATATGATTATTATTCATAATAGTAATACGTAAAGAATATGTACAATATTATCTGGCTTGTTGTTATGATTGTTAATATGACTATTGTTATAATTATTGCAGCAAACCTGTATCTAGACACAACGTTAATCGCTTCTCAAGTGAGCCCAGAAGTTGCATGTACAAGCCATGACAAGCCAACAATGCGTTCCACCGTAAGTTTTTCATATGTATACGTACTTTCAACAGATATGCACAAGTCAGAAATGAAACGGGCACTCTATGGCACGCAGAATGATACTTGTTGACATTTCATTGCCAAGGGACGTAATACGTGTACGGGAAAATAGGACAAACAGAGATCACTTGGATTTTTACGCGATCTGATAGTACATATGATTATTATTCATAATTGTAATACGTATAGAATATGTTCAATATTATCTGGCTTGTTGTTATGATTGTTAATATGACTATTGTTATAATTATTGCAGCAAACCTGTATCTAGACACAACGTTAATCGCTTCTCAAGTGAGCCCAGAAGTTGCATGTACAAGCCATGACAAGCCAACAATGCGTTCCACCGTAAGTTTTTCATATGTATACGTACTTTCAACAGATATGCACAAGTCAGAAATGAAACGGGCACTCTATGGCACGCAGAATGATACTTGTTGACATTTCATTGCCAAGGGACGTAATACGTGTACGGGAAAATAGGACAAACAGAGATCACTTGGATTTTTACGCGATCTGATAGTACATATGATTATTATTCATAATTGTAATACGTATAGAATATGTTCAATATTATCTGTCTTGTTGTTATGATTGTTAATATGACTATTGTTATAATTATTGCAGCAAACCTGTATCAAGACACAACGTTAATCGCTTTTCAAGTGAGCCCAGAAGTTGCATGTACAAGCCATGACAAGCCAACAATGCGTTCCACCGTAAGTTTTTCATATGTATACGCACTTTCAACAGATATGCACACATCAGAAATGAAACGTGCACTCTATGGCACGCAGAATGATACTTGTTGACATTTCATTGCCAAGGGACGTAATACGTGTACGGGAAAATAGGACAAACAGAGATAACTTAGATTTTTACGCGATCTGATAGTACATATGATTATTATTCATAATAGTAATACGTATAGAATATGTACAATATTATCTGGCTTGTTGTTATGATTGTTAATATGACTATTGTTATAATTATTGCAGCAAACCTGTATCAAGACACAACGTTAATCGCTTCTCAAGTGAGCCCAGAAGTTGCATGTACAAGCCATGACAAGCCAACATTGCGTTCCACCGTAAGTTTATCATATGTATACGTACTTTCAACAGATATGCACAAGTCAGAAATGAAACGGGCACTCTATGGCACGCAGAATGATACTTGTTGACATTTCATTGCCAAGGGACGTAATACGTGTACGGGAAAATAGGACAAACAGAGATAACTTAGATTTTTACGCGATCTGATAGTACATATGATTATTATTCATTTTAGTAATACGTATAGAATATGTTCAATATTATCTGGCTTGTTGTTATGATTGTTAATATGACTATTGTTATAATTATTGCAGCAAACCTGTATCAAGACACAACGTTAATCGCTTTTCAAGTGAGCCCAGAAGTTGCATGTACAAGCCATGACAAGCCAACAATGCGTTCCACCGTAAGTTTTTCATATGTATACGCACTTTCAACAGATATGCACACATCAGAAATGAAACGTGCACTCTATGGCACGCAGAATGATACTTGTTGACATTTCATTGCCAAGGGACGTAATACGTGTACGGGAAAATAGGACAAACAGAGATAACTTAGATTTTTACGCGATCTTATAGTACATATGATTATTATTCATAATAGTAATACGTAAAGAATATGTACAATATTATCTGGCTTGTTGTTATGATTGTTAATATGACTATTGTTATAATTATTGCAGCAAACCTGTATCAAGACACAACGTTAATCGCTTCTCAAGTGAGCCCAGAAGTTGCATGTACAAGCCATGACAAGCCAACAATGCGTTCCATCGTAAGTTTTTCATATGTATACGTACTTTCAACAGATATGCACAAGTCAGAAATGAAACGGGCACTCTATGGCACGCAGAATGATACTTGTTGACATTTCATTGCCATGGGACGTAATACGTGTACGGGAAAATAGGACAAACAGAGATAACTTAGATTTTTACGCGATCTGATAGTACATATGATTATTATTCATAATAGTAATACGTATAGAATATGTACAATATTATCTGGCTTGTTGTTATGATTGTTAATATGACTATTGTTATAATTATTGCAGCAAACCTGTATCAAGACACAACGTTAATCGCTTCTCAAGTGAGCCCAGAAGTTGCATGTACAAGCCATGACAAGCCAACAATGCGTTCCACCGTAAGTTTTTCATATGTATACGCACTTTCAACAGATATGCACACATCAGAAATGAAACGGGCACTCTATGGCACGCAGAATGATACTTGTTGACATTTCATTGCCAAGGGACGTAATACGTGTACGGGAAAATAGGAGAAACAGAGATCACTTAGATTTTTACGCGATCTGATAGTACATATGATTATTATTCATAAGAGTAATACGTATAGAATATGTACAATATTATCTGGCTTGTTGTTATGATTGTTAATATGACTATTGTTATAATTATTGCAGCAAACCTGTATCAAGACACAACGTTAATCGCTTCTCAAGTGAGCCCAGAAGTTGCATGTACAAGCCATGACAAGCCAACAATGCGTTCCACCGTAAGTTTTTCATATGTATACGTACTTTCAACAGATATGCACAAGTCAGAAATGAAACGGGCACTCTATGGCACGCAGAATGATACTTGTTGACATTTCATTGCCAAGGGACGTAATACGTGTACGGGAAAATAGGACAAACAGAGATAACTTAGATTTTTACGCGATCTGATAGTACATATGATTATTATTCATAATAGTAATACGTATAGAATATGTACAATATTATCTGGCTTGTTGTTATGATTGTTAATATGACTATTGTTATAATTATTGCAGCAAACCTGTATCAAGACACAACGTTAATCGCTTCTCAAGTGAGCCCAGAAGTTGCATGTACAAGCCATGACAAGCCAACAATGCGTTCCACCGTAAGTTTTTCATATGTATACGCACTTTCAACAGATATGCACACATCAGAAATGAAACGGGCATTCTATGGCACGCAGAATGATACTTGTTGACATTTCATTGCCAAGGGACGTAATACGTGTACGGGAAAATAGGAGAAACAGAGATCACTTAGATTTTTACGCGATCTGATAGTACATATGATTATTATTCATAAGAGTAATACGTATAGAATATGTACAATATTATCTGGCTTGTTGTTATGATTGTTAATATGACTATTGTTATAATTATTGCAGCAAACCTGTATCAAGACACAACGTTAATCGCTTCTCAAGTGAGCCCAGAAGTTGCATGTACAAGCCATGACAAGCCAACATTGCGTTCCACCGTAAGTTTATCATATGTATACGTACTTTCAACAGATATGCACAAGTCAGAAATGAAACGGGCACTCTATGGCACGCAGAATGATACTTGTTGACATTTCATTGCCAAGGGACGTAATACGTGTACGGGAAAATAGGAGAAACAGTGATAACTTAGATTTTTACGCGATCTGATAGTACATATGATTATTATTCATAATAGTAATACGTATAGAATATGTACAATATTATCTGGCTTGTTGTTATGATTGTTAATATGACTATTGTAATAATTATTGCAGCAAACCTGTATCAAGACACAACGTTAATCGCTTCTCAAGTGAGCCCAGAAGTTGCATGTACAAGCCATGACAAGCCAACAATGCGTTCCACCGTAAGTTTTTCATATGTATACGCACTTTCAACAGATATGCACACATCAGAAATGAAACGGGCACTCTATGGCACGCAGAATGATACTTGTTGACATTTCATTGCCAAGGGACGTAATACGTGTACGGGAAAATAGGAGAAACAGAGATCACTTAGATTTTTACGCGATCTGATAGTACATATGATTATTATTCATAAGAGTAATACGTATAGAATATGTTCAATATTATCTGGCTTGTTGTTATGATTGTTAATATGACTATTGTTATAATTATTGCAGCAAACCTGTATCAAGACACAACGTTAATCGCTTTTCAAGTGAGCCCAGAAGTTGCATGTACAAGCCATGACAAGCCAACAATGCGTTCCGCGGTAAGTTTTTCATATGTATACGCACTTTCAACAGATATGCACACATCAGAAATGAAACGTGCACTCTATGGCACGCAGAATGATACTTGTTGACATTTCATTGCCAAGGGACGAAATACGTGTACGGGAAAATAGGACAAACAGAGATCACTTAGATTTTTACGCGATCTGATAGTACATATGATTATTATTCATAATAGTAATACGTAAAGAATATGTACAATATTATCTGGCTTGTTGTTATGATTGTTAATATGACTATTGTTATAATTATTGCAGCAAACCTGTATCAAGACACAACGTTAATCGCTTTTCAAGTGAGCCCAGAAGTTGCATGTACAAGCCATGACAAGCCAACAATGCGTTCCACCGTAAGTTTTTCATATGTATACGCACTTTCAACAGATATGCACACATCAGAAATGAAACGGGCACTCTATGGCACGCAGAATGATACTTGTTGACATTTCATTGCCAAGGGACGTAATACGTGTACGGGAAAATAGGAGAAACAGAGATCACTTAGATTTTTACGCGATCTGATAGTACATATGATTATTATTCATAAAAGTAATACGTATAAAATATGTACAATATTATCTGGCTTGTTGTTATGATTGTTAATATGACTATTGTTATAATTATTGCAGCAAACCTGTATCAAGACACAACGTTAATCGCTTCTCAAGTGAGCCCAAAAGTTGCATGTACAAGCCATGACAAGCCAACAATGCGTTCCACCGTAAGTTTTTCATATGTATACGTACTTTCAACAGATATGCACAAGTCAGAAATGAAACGGGCACTCTATGGCACGCAGAATGATACTTGTTGACATTTCATTGCCAAGGGACGTAATACGTGTACGGGAAAATAGGACAAACAGAGATAACTTAGATTTTTACGCGATCTGATAGTACATATGATTATTATTCATAATTGTAATACGTATAGAATATGTTCAATATTATCTGGCTTGTTGTTATGATTGTTAATATGACTATTGTTATAATTATTGCAGCAAACCTGTATCAAGACACAACGTTAATCGCTTTTCAAGTGAGCCCAGAAGTTGCATGTACAAGCCATGACAAGCCAACAATGCGTTCCACCGTAAGTTTTTCATATGTATACGCACTTTCAACAGATATGCACACATCAGAAATGAAACGTGCACTCTATGGCACGCAGAATGATACTTGTTGACATTTTATTGCCAAGGGACGTAATACGTGTACGGGAAAATAGGACAAACAGAGATAACTTAGATTTTTACGCGATCTGATAGTACATATGATTATTATTCATAATAGTAATACGTAAAGAATATGTACAATATTATCTGGCTTGTTGTTATGATTGTTAATATGACTATTGTTATAATTATTGCAGCAAACCTGTATCAAGACACAACGTTAATCGCTTCTCAAGTGAGCCCAGAAGTTGCATGTACAAGCCATGACAAGCCAACAATGCGTTCCACCGTAAGTTTTTCATATGTATACGTACTTTCAACAGATATGCACAAGTCAGAAATGAAACGGGCACTCTATGGCACGCAGAATGATACTTGTTGACATTTCATTGCCAAGGGACGTAATACGTGTACGGGAAAATAGGACAAACAGAGATAACTTAGATTTTTACGCGATCTGATAGTACATATGATTATTATTCATAATAGTAATACGTATAGAATATGTACAATATTATCTGGCTTGTTGTTATGATTGTTAATATGACTATTGTTATAATTATTGCAGCAAACCTGTATCAAGACACAACGTTAATCGCTTCTCAAGTGAGCCCAGAAGTTGCATGTACAAGCCATGACAAGCCAACAATGCGTTCCACCGTAAGTTTTTCATATGTATACGCACTTTCAACAGATATGCACACATCAGAAATGAAACGTGCACTCTATGGCACGCAGAATGATACTTGTTGACATTTCATTGACAAGGGACGTAATACGTGTACGGGAAAATAGGACAAACAGAGATAACTTAGATTTTTACGCGATCTGATAGTACATATGATTATTATTCATAATAGTAATACGTAAAGAATATGTACAATATTATCTGGCTTGTTGTTATGATTGTTAATATGACTATTGTTATAATTATTGCAGCAAACCTGTATCAAGACACAACGTTAATCGCTTTTCAAGTGAGCCCACAAGTTGCATGTACAAGCCATGACAAGCCAACAATGCGTTCCACCGTAAGTTTTTCATATGTATACGCACTTTCAACAGATATGCACACATCAGAAATGAAACGTGCACTCTATGGCACGCAGAATGATACTTGTTGACATTTCATTGCCAAGGGACGTAATACGTGTACGGGAAAATAGGACAAACAGAGATAACTTAGATTTTTACGCGATCTGATAGTACATATGATTATTATTCATAATAGTAATACGTATAGAATATGTACAATATTATCTGGCTTGTTGTTATGATTGTTAATATGACTATTGTTATAATTATTGCAGCAAACCTGTATCAAGACACAACGTTAATCGCTTCTCAAGTGAGCCCAGAAGTTGCATGTACAAGCCATGACAAGCCAACAATGCGTTCCACCGTAAGTTTTTCATATGTATACGCACTTTCAACAGATATGCACACATCAGAAATGAAACGTGCACTCTATGGCACGCAGAATGATACTTGTTGACATTTCATTGACAAGGGACGTAATACGTGTACGGGAAAATAGGACAAACAGAGATAACTTAGATTTTTACGCGATCTGATAGTACATATGATTATTATTCATAATAGTAATACGTAAAGAATATGTACAATATTATCTGGCTTGTTGTTATGATTGTTAATATGACTATTGTTATAATTATTGCAGCAAACCTGTATCAAGACACAACGTTAATCGCTTCTCAAGTGAGCCCACAAGTTGCATGTACAAGCCATGACAAGCCAACAATGCGTTCCACCGTAAGTTTTTCATATGTATACGCACTTTCAACAGATATGCACACATCAGAAATGAAACGTGCACTCTATGGCACGCAGAATGATACTTGTTGACATTTCATTGCCAAGGGACGTAATACGTGTACGGGAAAATAGGACAAACAGAGATAACTTAGATTTTTACGCGATCTGATAGTACACATGATTATTATTCATAATAGTAATACGTAAAGAATATGTACAATATTATCTGGCTTGTTGTTATGATTGTTAATATGACTATTGTTATAATTATTGCAGCAAACCTGTATCAAGACACAACGTTAATCGCTTCTCAAGTGAGCCCAGAAGTTGCATGTACAAGCCATGACAAGCCAACATTGCGTTCCACCGTAAGTTTATCATATGTATACGTACTTTCAACAGATATGCACAAGTTAGAAATGAAACGGGCACTCTATGGCACGCAGAATGATACTTGTTGACATTTCATTGCAAAGGGACGTAATACGTGTACGGGAAAATAGGAGAAACAGTGATAACTTAGATTTTTACGCGATCTGATAGTACATATGATTATTATTCATAATAGTAATACGTATAGACTATGTACAATATTATCTGGCTTGTTGTTATGATTGTTAATATGACTATTGTAATAATTATTGCAGCAAACCTGTATCAAGACACAACGTTAATCGCTTCTCAAGTGAGCCCAGAAGTTGCATGTACAAGCCATGACAAGCCAACATTGCGTTCCACCGTAAGTTTATCATATGTATACGTACTTTCAACAGATATGCACAAGTCAGAAATGAAACGGGCACTCTATGGCACGCAGAATGATACTTGTTGACATTTCATTGCCAAGGGACGTAATACGTGTACGGGAAAATAGGACAAACAGAGATAACTTAGATTTTTACGCGATCTGATAGTACATATGATTATTATTCATAATTGTAATACGTATAGAATATGTTCAATATTATCTGGCTTGTTGTTATGATTGTTAATATGACTATTGTTATAATTATTGCAGCAAACCTGTATCAAGACACAACGTTAATCGCTTTTCAAGTGAGCCCAGAAGTTGCATGTACAAGCCATGACAAGCCAACAATGCGTTCCACCGTAAGTTTTTCATATGTATACGCACTTTCAACAGATATGCACACATCAGAAATGAAACGTGCACTCTATGGCACGCAGAATGATACTTGTTGACATTTCATTGCCAAGGGACGTAATACGTGTACGGGAAAATAGGACAAACAGAGATAACTTAGATTTTTACGCGATCTGATAGTACATATGATCATTATTCATAATAGTAATACGTAAAGAATATGTACAATATTATCTGGCTTGTTGTTATGATTGTTAATATGACTATTGTTATAATTATTGCAGCAAACCTGTATCAAGACAAAACGTTAATCGCTTCTCAAGTGAGCCCAGAAGTTGCATGTACAAGCCATGACAAGCCAACAATGCGTTCCACCGTAAGTTTTTCATATGTATACGTACTTTCAACAGATATGCACAAGTCAGAAATGAAACGGGCACTCTATGGCACGCAGAATGATACTTGTTGACATTTCATTGCCAAGGGACGTAATACGTGTACGGGAAAATAGGACAAACAGAGATAACTTAGATTTTTACGCGATCTGATAGTACATATGATTATTATTCATAATAGTAATACGTATATAATATGTACAATATTATCTGGCTTGTTGTTATGATTGTTAATATGACTATTGTTATAATTATTGCAGCAAACCTGTATCAAGACACAACGTTAATCGCTTCTCAAGTGAGCCCAGAAGTTGCATGTACAAGCCATGACAAGCCAACAATGCGTTCCACCGTAAGTTTTTCATATGTATACGCACTTTCAACAGATATGCACACATCAGAAATGAAACGGGCACTCTATGGCACGCAGAATGATACTTGTTGACATTCTCATTGCCAAGGGACGTAATACGTGTACGGGAAAATAGGAGAAACAGAGATCACTTAGATTTTTACGCGATCTGATAGTACATATGATTATTATTCATAAGAGTAATACGTATAAAATATGTACAATATTATCTGGCTTGTTGTTATGATTGTTAATATGACTATTGTTATAATTATTGCAGCAAACCTGTATCAAGACACAACGTTAATCGCTTCTCAAGTGAGCCCAAAAGTTGCATGTACAAGCCATGACAAGCCAACAATGCGTTCCACCGTAAGTTTTTCATATGTATACGTACTTTCAACAGATATGCACAAGTCAGAAATGAAACGGGCACTCTATGGCACGCAGAATGATACTTGTTGACATTTCATTGCCAAGGGACGTAATACGTGTACGGGAAAATAGGACAAACAGAGATAACTTAGATTTTTACGCGATCTGATAGTACATATGATTATTATTCATAATAGTAATACGTATAGAATATGTACAATATTATCTGGCTTGTTGTTATGATTGTTAATATGACTATTGTTATAATTATTGCAGCAAACCTGTATCAAGACACAACGTTAATCGCTTCCCAAGTGAGCCCAGAAGTTGCATGTACAAGCCATGACAAGCCAACAATGCGTTCCACCGTAAGTTTTTCATATGTATACGCACTTTCAACAGATATGCACACATCAGAAATGAAACGGGCACTCTATGGCACGCAGAATGATACTTGTTGACATTTCATTGCCAAGGGACGTAATACGTGTACGGGAAAAACAGGAGAAACAGAGATCACTTAGATTTTTACGCGATCTGATAGTACATATGATTATTATTCATAAAAGTAATACGTATAAAATATGTACAATATTATCTGGCTTGTTGTTATGATTGTTAATATGACTATTGTTATAATTATTGCAGCAAACCTGTATCAAGACACAACGTTAATCGCTTCTCAAGTGAGCCCAAAAGTTGCATGTACAAGCCATGACAAGCCAACAATGCGTTCCACCGTAAGTTTTTCATATGTATACGTACTTTCAACAGATATGCACAAGTCAGAAATGAAACGGGCACTCTATGGCACGCAGAATGATACTTGTTGACATTTCATTGCCAAGGGACGTAATACGTGTACGGGAAAATAGGACAAACAGAGATAACTTAGATTTTTACGCGATCTGATAGTACATATGATTATTATTCATAATTGTAATACGTATAGAATATGTTCAATATTATCTGGCTTGTTGTTATGATTGTTAATATGACTATTGTTATAATTATTGCAGCAAACCTGTATCAAGACACAACGTTAATCGCTTTTCAAGTGAGCCCAGAAGTTGCATGTACAAGCCATGACAAGCCAACAATGCGTTCCACCGTAAGTTTTTCATATGTATACGCACTTTCAACAGATATGCACACATCAGAAATGAAACGTGCACTCTATGGCACGCAGAATGATACTTGTTGACATTTCATTGCCAAGGGACGTAATACGTGTACGGGAAAATAGGACAAACAGAGATAACTTAGATTTTTACGCGATCTGATAGTACATATGATTATTATTCATAATAGTAATACGTAAAGAATATGTACAATATTATCTGGCTTGTTGTTATGATTGTTAATATGACTATTGTTATAATTATTGCAGCAAACCTGTATCAAGACACAACGTTAATCGCTTCACAAGTGAGCCCAGAAGTTGCATGTACAAGCCATGACAAGCCAACAATGCGTTCCACCGTAAGTTTTTCATATGTATACGTACTTTCAACAGATATGCACAAGTCAGAAATGAAACGGGCACTCTATGGCACGCAGAATGATACTTGTTGACATTTCATTGCCAAGGGACGTAATACGTGTACGGGAAAATAGGACAAACAGAGATAACTTAGATTTTTACGCGATCTGATAGTACATATGATTATTATTCATAATAGTAATACGTATAGAATATGTACAATATTATCTGGCTTGTTGTTATGATTGTTAATATGACTATTGTTATAATTATTGCAGCAAACCTGTATCAAGACACAACGTTAATCGCTTCTCAAGTGAGCCCAGAAGTTGCATGTACAAGCCATGACAAGCCAACAATGCGTTCCACCGTAAGTTTTTCATATGTATACGCACTTTCAACAGATATGCACACATCAGAAATGAAACGTGCACTCTATGGCACGCAGAATGATACTTGTTGACATTTCATTGACAAGGGACGTAATACGTGTACGGGAAAATAGGACAAACAGAGATAACTTAGATTTTTACGCGATCTGATAGTACATATGATTATTATTCATAATAGTAATACGTAAAGAATATGTACAATATTATCTGGCTTGTTGTTATGATTGTTAATATGACTATTGTTATAATTATTGCAGCAAACCTGTATCAAGACACAACGTTAATCGCTTTTCAAGTGAGCCCACAAGTTGCATGTACAAGCCATGACAAGCCAACAATGCGTTCCACCGTAAGTTTTTCATATGTATACGCACTTTCAACAGATATGCACACATCAGAAATGAAACGTGCACTCTATGGCACGCAGAATGATACTTGTTGACATTTCATTGCCAAGGGACGTAATACGTGTACGGGAAAATAGGACAAACAGAGATAACTTAGATTTTTACGCGATCTGATAGTACATATGATTATTATTCATAATAGTAATACGTATAGAATATGTACAATATTATCTGGCTTGTTGTTATGATTGTTAATATGACTATTGTTATAATTATTGCAGCAAACCTGTATCAAGACACAACGTTAATCGCTTCTCAAGTGAGCCCAGAAGTTGCATGTACAAGCCATGACAAGCCAACAATGCGTTCCACCGTAAGTTTTTCATATGTATACGCACTTTCAACAGATATGCACACATCAGAAATGAAACGTGCACTCTATGGCACGGAGAATGATACTTGTTGACATTTCATTGCCAAGGGACGTAATACGTGTACGGGAAAATAGGAGAAACAGAGATCACTTAGATTTTTACGCGATCTGATAGTACATATGATTATTATTCATAAGAGTAATACGTATAAAATATGTACAATATTATCTGGCTTGTTGTTATGATTGTTAATATGACTATTGTTATAATTATTGCAGCAAACCTGTATCAAGACACAACGTTAATCGCTTCTCAAGTGAGCCCATAAGTTGCATGTACAAGCCATGACAAGCCAACAATGCGTTCCACCGTAAGTTTTTCATATGTATACGTACTTTCAACAGATATGCACAAGTCAGAAATGAAACGGGCACTCTATGGCACGCAGAATGATACTTGTTGACATTTCATTGCCAAGGGACGTAATACGTGTACGGGAAAATAGGAAAAACAGAGATAACTTAGATTTTTACGCGATCTGATAGTACATATGATTATTATTCATAATAGTAATACGTATAGAATATGTACAATATTATCTGGCTTGTTGTTATGATTGTTAATATGAATATTGTTATAATTATTGCAGCAAACCTGTATCAAGACACAACGTTAATCGCTTCTCAAGTGAGCCCAGAAGTTGCATGTACAAGCCATGACAAGCCAACATTGCGTTCCACCGTAAGTTTATCATATGTATACGTACTTTCAACAGATATGCACAAGTCAGAAATGAAACGGGCACTCTATGGCACGCAGAATGATACTTGTTGACATTTCATTGCCAAGGGACGTAATACGTGTACGGGAAAATAGGACAAACAGAGATAACTTAGATTTTTACGCGATCTGATAGTACATATGATTATTATTCATAATTGTAATACGTATAGAATATGTTCAATATTATCTGGCTTGTTGTTATGATTGTTAATATGACTATTGTTATAATTATTGCAGCAAACCTGTATCAAGACACAACGTTAATCGCTTTTCAAGTGAGCCCAGAAGTTGCATGTACAAGCCATGACAAGCCAACAATGCGTTCCACCGTAAGTTTTTCATATGTATACGCACTTTCAACAGATATGCACACATCAGAAATGAAACGTGCACTCTATGGCACGCAGAATGATACTTGTTGACATTTCATTGCCAAGGGACGTAATACGTGTACGGGAAAATAGGACAAACAGAGATAACTTAGATTTTTACGCGATCTGATAGTACATATGATTATTATTCATAATAGTAATACGTATAGAATATGTACAATATTATCTGGCTTGTTGTTATGATTGTTAATATGAATATTGTTATAATTATTGCAGCAAACCTGTATCAAGACACAACGTTAATCGCTTCTCAAGTGAGCCCAGAAGTTGCATGTACAAGCCATGACAAGCCAACATTGCGTTCCACCGTAAGTTTATCATATGTATACGTACTTTCAACAGATATGCACAAGTCAGAAATGAAACGGGCACTCTATGGCACGCAGAATGATACTTGTTGACATTTCATTGCCAAGGGACGTAATACGTGTACGGGAAAATAGGACAAACAGAGATAACTTAGATTTTTACGCGATCTGATAGTACATATGATTATTATTCATAATAGTAATACGTATAGAATATGTACAACATTATCTGGCTTGTTGTTATGACTGTTAATATGACTATTGTTATAATTATTGCAGCAAACCTGTATCAAGACACAACGTTAATCGCTTCTCAAGTGAGCCCAGAAGTTGCATGTACAAGCCATGACAAGCCAACTTTGCGTTCCACCGTAAGTTTATCATATGTATACGTACTTTCAACAGATATGCACAAGTCAGAAATGAAACGGGCACTCTATGGCACGCAGAATGATACTTGTTGACATTTCATTGCCAAGGGACGTAATACGTGTACGGGAAAATAGGACAAACAGAGATAACTTAGATTTTTACGCGATCTGATAGTACATATGATTATTATTCATAATTGTAATACGTATAGAATATGTTCAATATTATCTGGCTTGTTGTTATGATTGTTAATATGACTATTGTTATAATTATTGCAGCAAACCTGTATCAAGACACAACGTTAATCGCTTTTCAAGTGAGCCCAGAAGTTGCATGTACAAGCCATGACAAGCCAACAATGCGTTCCACCGTAAGTTTTTCATATGTATACGCACTTTCAACAGATATGCACACATCAGAAATGAAACGTGCACTCTATGGCACGCAGAATGATACTTGTTGACATTTCATTGCCAAGGGACGTAATACGTGTACGGGAAAATAGGACAAACAGAGATAACTTAGATTTTTACGCGATCTGATAGTACATATGATTATTATTCATAATAGTAATACGTAAAGAATATGTACAATATTATCTGGCTTGTTGTTATGATTGTTAATATGACTATTGTTATAATTATTGCAGCAAACCTGTATCAAGACACAACGTTAATCGCTTCTCAAGTGAGCCCAGAAGTTGCATGTACAAGCCATGACAAGCCAACAATGCGTTCCACCGTAAGTTTTTCATATGTATACGTACTTTCAACAGATATGCACAAGTCAGAAATGAAACGGGCACTCTATGGCACGCAGAATGATACTTGTTGACATTTCATTGCCAAGGGACGTAATACGTGTACGGGAAAATAGGACAAACAGAGATAACTTAGATTTTTACGCGATCTGATTGTACATATGATTATTATTCATAATAGTAATACGTATAGAATATGTACAATATTATCTGGCTTGTTGTTATGATTGTTAATATGACTATTGTTATAATTATTGCAGCAAACCTGTATCAAGACACAACGTTAATCGCTTCTCAAGTGAGCCCAGAAGTTGCATGTACAAGCCATGACAAGCCAACAATGCGTTCCACCGTAAGTTTTTCATATGTATACGCACTTTCAACAGATATGCACACATCAGAAATGAAACGTGCACTCTATGGCACGCAGAATGATACTTGTTGACATTTCATTGACAAGGGACGTAATACGTGTACGGGAAAATAGGACAAACAGAGATAACTTAGATTTTTACGCGATCTGATAGTACATATGATTATTATTCATAATAGTAATACGTAAAGAATATGTACAATATTATCTGGCTTGTTGTTATGATTGTTAATATGACTATTGTTATAATTATTGCAGCAAACCTGTATCAAGACACAACGTTAATCGCTTTTCAAGTGAGCCCACAAGTTGCATGTACAAGCCATGACAAGCCAACAATGCGTTCCACCGTAAGTTTTTCATATGTATACGCACTTTCAACAGATATGCACACATCAGAAATGAACGTGCACTCTATGGCACGCAGAATGATACTTGTTGACATTTCATTGCCAAGGGACGTAATACGTGTACGGGAAAATAGGACAAACAGAGATAACTTAGATTTTTACGCGATCTGATAGTACATATGATTATTATTCATAATAGTAATACGTAAAGAATATGTACAATATTATCTGGCTTGTTGTTATGATTGTTAATATGACTATTGTTATAATTATTGCAGCAAACCTGTATCAAGACACAACGTTAATCGCTTCTCAAGTGAGCCCAGAAGTTGCATGTACAAGCCATGACAAGCCAACATTGCGTTCCACCGTAAGTTTATCATATGTATACGTACTTTCAACAGATATGCACAAGTCAGAAATGAAACGGGCACTCTATGGCACGCAGAATGATACTTGTTGACATTTCATTGCAAAGGGACGTAATACGTGTACGGGAAAATAGGAGAAACAGTGATAACTTAGATTTTTACGCGATCTGATAGTACATATGATTATTATTCATAATAGTAATACGTATAGACTATGTACAATATTATCTGGCTTGTTGTTATGATTGTTAATATGACTATTGTAATAATTATTGCAGCAAACCTGTATCAAGACACAACGTTAATCGCTTCTCAAGTGAGCCCAGAAGTTGCATGTACAAGCCATGACAAGCCAACATTGCGTTCCACCGTAAGTTTATCATATGTATACGTACTTTCAACAGATATGCACAAGTCAGAAATGAAACGGGCACTCTATGGCACGCAGAATGATACTTGTTGACATTTCATTGCCAAGGGACGTAATACGTGTACGGGAAAATAGGACAAACAGAGATAACTTAGATTTTTACGCGATCTGATAGTACATATGATTATTATTCATAATTGTAATACGTATAGAATATGTTCAATATTATCTGGCTTGTTGTTATGATTGTTAATATGACTATTGTTATAATTATTGCAGCAAACCTGTATCAAGACACAACGTTAATCGCTTTTCAAGTGAGCCCAGAAGTTGCATGTACAAGCCATGACAAGCCAACAATGGTTCCACCGTAAGTTTTTCATATGTATACGCACTTTCAACAGATATGCACACATCAGAAATGAAACGTGCACTCTATGGCACGCAGAATGATACTTGTTGACATTTCATTGACAAGGGACGTAATACGTGTACGGGAAAATAGGACAAACAGAGATAACTTAGATTTTTACGCGATCTGATAGTACATATGATTATTATTCATAATAGTAATACGTAAAGAATATGTACAATATTATCTGGCTTGTTGTTATGATTGTTAATATGACTATTGTTATAATTATTGCAGCAAACCTGTATCAAGACACAACGTTAATCGCTTTTCAAGTGAGCCCACAAGTTGCATGTACAAGCCATGACAAGCCAACAATGCGTTCCACCGTAAGTTTTTCATATGTATACGCACTTTCAACAGATATGCACACATCAGAAATGAAACGTGCACTCTATGGCACGCAGAATGATACTTGTTGACATTTCATTGCCAAGGGACGTAATACGTGTACGGGAAAATAGGACAAACAGAGATAACTTAGATTTTTACGCGATCTGATAGTACATATGATTATTATTCATAATAGTAATACGTATAGAATATGTACAATATTATCTGGCTTGTTGTTATGATTGTTAATATGACTATTGTTATAATTATTGCAGCAAACCTGTATCAAGACACAACGTTAATCGCTTCTCAAGTGAGCCCAGAAGTTGCATGTACAAGCCATGACAAGCCAACAATGCGTTCCACCGTAAGTTTTTCATATGTATACGCACTTTCAACAGATATGCACACATCAGAAATGAAACGTGCACTCTATGGCACGCAGAATGATACTTGTTGACATTTCATTGACAAGGGACGTAATACGTGTACGGGAAAATAGGACAAACAGAGATAACTTAGATTTTTACGCGATCTGATAGTACATATGATTATTATTCATAATAGTAATACGTAAAGAATATGTACAATATTATCTGGCTTGTTGTTATGATTGTTAATATGACTATTGTTATAATTATTGCAGCAAACCTGTATCAAGACACAACGTTAATCGCTTCTCAAGTGAGCCCACAAGTTGCATGTACAAGCCATGACAAGCCAACAATGCGTTCCACCGTAAGTTTTTCATATGTATACGCACTTTCAACAGATATGCACACATCAGAAATGAAACGTGCACTCTATGGCACGCAGAATGATACTTGTTGACATTTCATTGCCAAGGGACGTAATACGTGTACGGGAAAATAGGACAAACAGAGATAACTTAGATTTTTACGCGATCTGATAGTACATATGATTATTATTCATAATTGTAATACGTATATAATATGTACAATATTATCTGGCTTGTTGTTATGATTGTTAATATGACTATTGTTATAATTATTGCAGCAAACCTGTATCAAGACACAACGTTAATCGCTTCTCAAGTGAGCCCAGAAGTTGCATGTACAAGCCATGACAAGCCAACAATGCGTTCCACCGTAAGTTTTTCATATGTATACGCACTTTCAACAGATATGCACACATCAGAAATGAAACGGGCACTCTATGGCACGCAGAATGATACTTGTTGACATTTCATTGCCAAGGGACGTAATACGTGTACGGGAAAATAGGAGAAACAGAGATCACTTAGATTTTTACGCGATCTGATAGTACATATGATTATTATTCATAAGAGTAATACGTATAAAATATGTACAATATTATCTGGCTTGTTGTTATGATTGTTAATATGACTATTGTTATAATTATTGCAGCAAACCTGTATCAAGACACAACGTTAATCGCTTCTCAAGTGAGCCCATAAGTTGCATGTACAAGCCATGACAAGCCAACAATGCGTTCCACCGTAAGTTTTTCATATGTATACGTACTTTCAACAGATATGCACAAGTCAGAAATGAAACGGGCACTCTATGGCACGCAGAATGATACTTGTTGACATTTCATTGCCAAGGGACGTAATACGTGTACGGGAAAATAGGAAAAACAGAGATAACTTAGATTTTTACGCGATCTGATAGTACATATGATTATTATTCATAATAGTAATACGTATAGAATATGTACAATATTATCTGGCTTGTTGTTATGATTGTTAATATGAATATTGTTATAATTATTGCAGCAAACCTGTATCAAGACACAACGTTAATCGCTTCTCAAGTGAGCCCAGAAGTTGCATGTACAAGCCATGACAAGCCAACATTGCGTTCCACCGTAAGTTTATCATATGTATACGTACTTTCAACAGATATGCACAAGTCAGAAATGAAACGGGCACTCTATGGCACGCAGAATGATACTTGTTGACATTTCATTGCCAAGGGACGTAATACGTGTACGGGAAAATAGGACAAACAGAGATAACTTAGATTTTTACGCGATCTGATAGTACATATGATTATTATTCATAATTGTAATACGTATAGAATATGTTCAATATTATCTGGCTTGTTGTTATGATTGTTAATATGACTATTGTTATAATTATTGCAGCAAACCTGTATCAAGACACAACGTTAATCGCTTTTCAAGTGAGCCCAGAAGTTGCATGTACAAGCCATGACAAGCCAACAATGCGTTCCACCGTAAGTTTTTCATATGTATACGCACTTTCAACAGATATGCACACATCAGAAATGAAACGTGCACTCTATGGCACGCAGAATGATACTTGTTGACATTTCATTGCCAAGGGACGTAATACGTGTACGGGAAAATAGGACAAACAGAGATAACTTAGATTTTTACGCGATCTGATAGTACATATGATTATTATTCATAATAGTAATACGTATAGAATATGTACAATATTATCTGGCTTGTTGTTATGATTGTTAATATGACTATTGTTATAATTATTGCAGCAAACCTGTATCAAGACACAACGTTAATCGCTTCTCAAGTGAGCCCAGAAGTTGCATGTACAAGCCATGACAAGCCAACAATGCGTTCCACCGTAAGTTTTTCATATGTATACGCACTTTCAACAGATATGCACACATCAGAAATGAAACGGGCACTCTATGGCACGCAGAATGATACTTGTTGACATTTCATTGCCAAGGGACGTAATACGTGTACGGGAAAATAGGAGAAACAGAGATCACTTAGATTTTTACGCGATCTGATAGTACATATGATTATTATTCATAAGAGTAATACGTATAAAATATGTACAATATTATCTGGCTTGTTGTTATGATTGTTAATATGACTATTGTTATAATTATTGCAGCAAACCTGTATCAAGACACAACGTTAATCGCTTCTCAAGTGAGCCCATAAGTTGCATGTACAAGCCATGACAAGCCAACAATGCGTTCCACCGTAAGTTTTTCATATGTATACGTACTTTCAACAGATATGCACAAGTCAGAAATGAAACGGGCACTCTATGGCACGCAGAATGATACTTGTTGACATTTCATTGCCAAGGGACGTAATACGTGTACGGGAAAATAGGAAAAACAGAGATAACTTAGATTTTTACGCGATCTGATAGTACATATGATTATTATTCATAATAGTAATACGTATAGAATATGTACAATATTATCTGGCTTGTTGTTATGATTGTTAATATGAATATTGTTATAATTATTGCAGCAAACCTGTATCAAGACACAACGTTAATCGCTTCTCAAGTGAGCCCAGAAGTTGCATGTACAAGCCATGACAAGCCAACATTGCGTTCCACCGTAAGTTTATCATATGTATACGTACTTTCAACAGATATGCACAAGTCAGAAATGAAACGGGCACTCTATGGCACGCAGAATGATACTTGTTGACATTTCATTGCCAAGGGACGTAATACGTGTACGGGAAAATAGGACAAACAGAGATAACTTAGATTTTTACGCGATCTGATAGTACATATGATTATTATTCATAATTGTAATACGTATAGAATATGTTCAATATTATCTGGCTTGTTGTTATGATTGTTAATATGACTATTGTTATAATTATTGCAGCAAACCTGTATCAAGACACAACGTTAATCGCTTTTCAAGTGAGCCCAGAAGTTGCATGTACAAGCCATGACAAGCCAACAATGCGTTCCACCGTAAGTTTTTCATATGTATACGCACTTTCAACAGATATGCACACATCAGAAATGAAACGTGCACTCTATGGCACGCAGAATGATACTTGTTGACATTTCATTGCCAAGGGACGTAATACGTGTACGGGAAAATAGGAAAAACAGAGATAACTTAGATTTTTACGCGATCTGATAGTACATATGATTATTATTCATAATAGTAATACGTATAGAATATGTACAATATTATCTGGCTTGTTGTTATGATTGTTAATATGAATATTGTTATAATTATTGCAGCAAACCTGTATCAAGACACAACGTTAATCGCTTCTCAAGTGAGCCCAGAAGTTGCATGTACAAGCCATGACAAGCCAACATTGCGTTCCACCGTAAGTTTATCATATGTATACGTACTTTCAACAGATATGCACAAGTCAGAAATGAAACGGGCACTCTATGGCACGCAGAATGATACTTGTTGACATTTCATTGCCAAGGGACGTAATACGTGTACGGGAAAATAGGACAAACAGAGATAACTTAGATTTTTACGCGATCTGATAGTACATATGATTATTATTCATAATTGTAATACGTATAGAATATGTTCAATATTATCTGGCTTGTTGTTATGATTGTTAATATGACTATTGTTATAATTATTGCAGCAAACCTGTATCAAGACACAACGTTAATCGCTTTTCAAGTGAGCCCAGAAGTTGCATGTACAAGCCATGACAAGCCAACAATGCGTTCCACCGTAAGTTTTTCATATGTATACGCACTTTCAACAGATATGCACACATCAGAAATGAAACGTGCACTCTATGGCACGCAGAATGATACTTGTTGACATTTCATTGCCAAGGGACGTAATACGTGTACGGGAAAATAGGACAAACAGAGATAACTTAGATTTTTACGCGATCTGATAGTACATATGATTATTATTCATAATAGTAATACGTATATAATATGTACAATATTATCTGGCTTGTTGTTATGATTGTTAATATGACTATTGTTATAATTATTGCAGCAAACCTGTATCAAGACACAACGTTAATCGCTTCTCAAGTGAGCCCAGAAGTTGCATGTACAAGCCATGACAAGCCAACAATGCGTTCCACCGTAAGTTTTTCATATGTATACGCACTTTCAACAGATATGCACACATCAGAAATGAAACGGGCACTCTATGGCACGCAGAATGATACTTGTTGACATTTCATTGCCAAGGGACGTAATACGTGTACGGGAAAATAGGAGAAACAGAGATCACTTAGATTTTTACGCGATCTGATAGTACATATGATTATTATTCATAAGAGTAATACGTATAAAATATGTACAATATTATCTGGCTTGTTGTTATGATTGTTAATATGACTATTGTTATAATTATTGCAGCAAACCTGTATCAAGACACAACGTTAATCGCTTCTCAAGTGAGCCCATAAGTTGCATGTACAAGCCATGACAAGCCAACAATGCGTTCCACCGTAAGTTTTTCATATGTATACGTACTTTCAACAGATATGCACAAGTCAGAAATGAAACGGGCACTCTATGGCACGCAGAATGATACTTGTTGACATTTCATTGCCAAGGGACGTAATACGTGTACGGGAAAATAGGAAAAACAGAGATAACTTAGATTTTTACGCGATCTGATAGTACATATGATTATTATTCATAATAGTAATACGTATAGAATATGTACAATATTATCTGGCTTGTTGTTATGATTGTTAATATGAATATTGTTATAATTATTGCAGCAAACCTGTATCAAGACACAACGTTAATCGCTTCTCAAGTGAGCCCAGAAGTTGCATGTACAAGCCATGACAAGCCAACATTGCGTTCCACCGTAAGTTTATCATATGTATACGTACTTTCAACAGATATGCACAAGTCAGAAATGAAACGGGCACTCTATGGCACGCAGAATGATACTTGTTGACATTTCATTGCCAAGGGACGTAATACGTGTACGGGAAAATAGGACAAACAGAGATAACTTAGATTTTTACGCGATCTGATAGTACATATGATTATTATTCATAATTGTAATACGTATAGAATATGTTCAATATTATCTGGCTTGTTGTTATGATTGTTAATATGACTATTGTTATAATTATTGCAGCAAACCTGTATCAAGACACAACGTTAATCGCTTTTCAAGTGAGCCCAGAAGTTGCATGTACAAGCCATGACAAGCCAACAATGCGTTCCACCGTAAGTTTTTCATATGTATACGCACTTTCAACAGATATGCACACATCAGAAATGAAACGTGCACTCTATGGCACGCAGAATGATACTTGTTGACATTTCATTGCCAAGGGACGTAATACGTGTACGGGAAAATAGGAAAAACAGAGATAACTTAGATTTTTACGCGATCTGATAGTACATATGATTATTATTCATAATAGTAATACGTATAGAATATGTACAATATTATCTGGCTTGTTGTTATGATTGTTAATATGAATATTGTTATAATTATTGCAGCAAACCTGTATCAAGACACAACGTTAATCGCTTCTCAAGTGAGCCCAGAAGTTGCATGTACAAGCCATGACAAGCCAACATTGCGTTCCACCGTAAGTTTATCATATGTATACGTACTTTCAACAGATATGCACAAGTCAGAAATGAAACGGGCACTCTATGGCACGCAGAATGATACTTGTTGACATTTCATTGCCAAGGGACGTAATACGTGTACGGGAAAATAGGACAAACAGAGATAACTTAGATTTTTACGCGATCTGATAGTACATATGATTATTATTCATAATTGTAATACGTATAGAATATGTTCAATATTATCTGGCTTGTTGTTATGATTGTTAATATGACTATTGTTATAATTATTGCAGCAAACCTGTATCAAGACACAACGTTAATCGCTTTTCAAGTGAGCCCAGAAGTTGCATGTACAAGCCATGACAAGCCAACAATGCGTTCCACCGTAAGTTTTTCATATGTATACGCACTTTCAACAGATATGCACACATCAGAAATGAAACGTGCACACTATGGCACGCAGAATGATACTTGTTGACATTTCATTGCCAAGGGACGTAATACGTGTACGGGAAAATAGGACAAACAGAGATAACTTAGATTTTTACGCGATCTGATAGTACATATGATTATTATTCATAATAGTAATACGTATATAATATGTACAATATTATCTGGCTTGTTGTTATGATTGTTAATATGACTATTGTTATAATTATTGCAGCAAACCTGTATCAAGACACAACGTTAATCGCTTCTCAAGTGAGCCCAGAAGTTGCATGTACAAGCCATGACAAGCCAACAATGCGTTCCACCGTAAGTTTTTCATATGTATACGCACTTTCAACAGATATGCACACATCAGAAATGAAACGGGCACTCTATGGCACGCAGAATGATACTTGTTGACATTTCATTGCCAAGGGACGTAATACGTGTACGGGAAAATAGGAGAAACAGAGATCACTTAGATTTTTACGCGATCTGATAGTACATATGATTATTATTCATAAGAGTAATACGTATAAAATATGTACAATATTATCTGGCTTGTTGTTATGATTGTTAATATGACTATTGTTATAATTATTGCAGCAAACCTGTATCAAGACACAACGTTAATCGCTTCTCAAGTGAGCCCATAAGTTGCATGTACAAGCCATGACAAGCCAACAATGCGTTCCACCGTAAGTTTTTCATATGTATACGTACTTTCAACAGATATGCACAAGTCAGAAATGAAACGGGCACTCTATGGCACGCAGAATGATACTTGTTGACATTTCATTGCCAAGGGACGTAATACGTGTACGGGAAAATAGGAAAAACAGAGATAACTTAGATTTTTACGCGATCTGATAGTACATATGATTATTATTCATAATAGTAATACGTATAGAATATGTACAATATTATCTGGCTTGTTGTTATGATTGTTAATATGAATATTGTTATAATTATTGCAGCAAACCTGTATCAAGACACAACGTTAATCGCTTCTCAAGTGAGCCCAGAAGTTGCATGTACAAGCCATGACAAGCCAACATTGCGTTCCACCGTAAGTTTATCATATGTATACGTACTTTCAACAGATATGCACAAGTCAGAAATGAAACGGGCACTCTATGGCACGCAGAATGATACTTGTTGACATTTCATTGCCAAGGGACGTAATACGTGTACGGGAAAATAGGACAAACAGAGATAACTTAGATTTTTACGCGATCTGATAGTACATATGATTATTATTCATAATTGTAATACGTATAGAATATGTTCAATATTATCTGGCTTGTTGTTATGATTGTTAATATGACTATTGTTATAATTATTGCAGCAAACCTGTATCAAGACACAACGTTAATCGCTTTTCAAGTGAGCCCAGAAGTTGCATGTACAAGCCATGACAAGCCAACAATGCGTTCCACCGTAAGTTTTTCATATGTATACGCACTTTCAACAGATATGCACACATCAGAAATGAAACGTGCACTCTATGGCACGCAGAATGATACTTGTTGACATTTCATTGCCAAGGGACGTAATACGTGTACGGGAAAATAGGACAAACAGAGATAACTTAGATTTTTACGCGATCTGATAGTACATATGATTATTATTCATAATAGTAATACGTATAGAATATGTACAATATTATCTGGCTTGTTGTTATGATTGTTAATATGAATATTGTTATAATTATTGCAGCAAACCTGTATCAAGACACAACGTTAATCGCTTCTCAAGTGAGCCCAGAAGTTGCATGTACAAGCCATGACAAGCCAACATTGCGTTCCACCGTAAGTTTATCATATGTATACGTACTTTCAACAGATATGCACAAGTCAGAAATGAAACGGGCACTCTATGGCACGCAGAATGATACTTGTTGACATTTCATTGCCAAGGGACGTAATACGTGTACGGGAAAATAGGACAAACAGAGATAACTTAGATTTTTACGCGATCTGATAGTACATATGATTATTATTCATAATAGTAATACGTATAGAATATGTACAACATTATCTGGCTTGTTGTTATGACTGTTAATATGACTATTGTTATAATTATTGCAGCAAACCTGTATCAAGACACAACGTTAATCGCTTCTCAAGTGAGCCCAGAAGTTGCATGTACAAGCCATGACAAGCCAACTTTGCGTTCCACCGTAAGTTTATCATATGTATACGTACTTTCAACAGATATGCACAAGTCAGAAATGAAACGGGCACTCTATGGCACGCAGAATGATACTTGTTGACATTTCATTGCCAATTGACGTAATACGTGTACGGGAAAATAGGACAAACAGAGATAACTTAGATTTTTACGCGATCTGATAGTACATATGATTATTATTCATAATTGTAATACGTATAGAATATGTTCAATATTATCTGGCTTGTTGTTATGATTGTTAATATGACTATTGTTATAATTATTGCAGCAAACCTGTATCAAGACACAACGTTAATCGCTTTTCAAGTGAGCCCAGAAGTTGCATGTACAAGCCATGACAAGCCAACAATGCGTTCCACCGTAAGTTTTTCATATGTATACGCACTTTCAACAGATATGCACACATCAGAAATGAAACGTGCACTCTATGGCACGCAGAATGATACTTGTTGACATTTCATTGCCAAGGGACGTAATACGTGTACGGGAAAATAGGACAAACAGAGATAACTTAGATTTTTACGCGATCTGATAGTACATATGATTATTATTCATAATAGTAATACGTAAAGAATATGTACAATATTATCTGGCTTGTTGTTATGATTGTTAATATGACTATTGTTATAATTATTGCAGCAAACCTGTATCAAGACACAACGTTAATCGCTTCTCAAGTGAGCCCAGAAGTTGCATGTACAAGCCATGACAAGCCAACAATGCGTTCCACCGTAAGTTTTTCATATGTATACGTACTTTCAACAGATATGCACAAGTCAGAAATGAAACGGGCACTCTATGGCACGCAGAATGATACTTGTTGACATTTCATTGCCAAGGGACGTAATACGTGTACGGGAAAATAGGACAAACAGAGATAACTTAGATTTTTACGCGATCTGATTGTACATATGATTATTATTCATAATAGTAATACGTATAGAATATGTACAATATTATCTGGCTTGTTGTTATGATTGTTAATATGACTATTGTTATAATTATTGCAGCAAACCTGTATCAAGACACAACGTTAATCGCTTCTCAAGTGAGCCCAGAAGTTGCATGTACAAGCCATGACAAGCCAACAATGCGTTCCACCGTAAGTTTTTCATATGTATACGCACTTTCAACAGATATGCACACATCAGAAATGAAACGTGCACTCTATGGCACGCAGAATGATACTTGTTGACATTTCAATGACAAGGGACGTAATACGTGTACGGGAAAATAGGACAAACAGAGATAACTTAGATTTTTACGCGATCTGATAGTACATATGATTATTATTCATAATAGTAATACGTAAAGAATATGTACAATATTATCTGGCTTGTTGTTATGATTGTTAATATGACTATTGTTATAATTATTGCAGCAAACCTGTATCAAGACACAACGTTAATCGCTTTTCAAGTGAGCCCACAAGTTGCATGTACAAGCCATGACAAGCCAACAATGCGTTCCACCGTAAGTTTTTCATATGTATACGCACTTTCAACAGATATGCACACATCAGAAATGAAACGTGCACTCTATGGCACGCAGAATGATACTTGTTGACATTTCATTGCCAAGGGACGTGATACGTGTACGGGAAAATAGGACAAACAGAGATAACTTAGATTTTTACGCGATCTGATAGTACATATGATTATTATTCATAATAGTAATACGTAAAGAATATGTACAATATTATCTGGCTTGTTGTTATGATTGTTAATATGACTATTGTTATAATTATTGCAGCAAACCTGTATCAAGACACAACGTTAATCGCTTCTCAAGTGAGCCCAGAAGTTGCATGTACAAGCCATGACAAGCCAACATTGCGTTCCACCGTAAGTTTATCATATGTATACGTACTTTCAACAGATATGCACAAGTCAGAAATGAAACGGGCACTCTATGGCACGCAGAATGATACTTGTTGACATTTCATTGCAAAGGGACGTAATACGTGTACGGGAAAATAGGAGAAACAGTGATAACTTAGATTTTTACGCGATCTGATAGTACATATGATTATTATTCATAATAGTAATACGTATAGACTATGTACAATATTATCTGGCTTGTTGTTATGATTGTTAATATGACTATTGTAATAATTATTGCAGCAAACCTGTATCAAGACACAACGTTAATCGCTTCTCAAGTGAGCCCAGAAGTTGCATGTACAAGCCATGACAAGCCAACATTGCGTTCCACCGTAAGTTTATCATATGTATACGTACTTTCAACAGATATGCACAAGTCAAAAATGAAACGGGCACTCTATGGCACGCAGAATGATACTTGTTGACATTTCATTGCCAAGGGACGTAATACGTGTACGGGAAAATAGGACAAACAGAGATAACTTAGATTTTTACGCGATCTGATAGTACATATGATTATTATTCATAATAGTAATACGTAAAGAATATGTACAATATTATCTGGCTTGTTGTCATGATTGTTAATATGACTATTGTTATAATTATTGCAGCAAACCTGTATCAAGACACAACGTTAATCGCTTCTCAAGTGAGCCCAGAAGTTGCATGTACAAGCCATGACAAGCCAACAATGCGTTCCACCGTAAGTTTTTCATATGTATACGTACTTTCAACAGATATGCACAAGTCAGAAATGAAACGGGCACTCTATGGCACGCAGAATGATACTTGTTGACATTTCATTGCCAAGGGACGTAATACGTGTACGGGAAAATAGGACAAACAGAGATAACTTAGATTTTTACGCGATCTGATAGTACATATGATTATTATTCATAATAGTAATACGTATAGAATATGTACAATATTATCTGGCTTGTTGTTATGATTGTTAATATGACTATTGTTATAATTATTGCAGCAAACCTGTATCAAGACACAACGTTAATCGCTTCTCAAGTGAGCCCAGAAGTTGCATGTACAAGCCATGACAAGCCAACAATGCGTTCCACCGTAAGTTTTTCATATGTATACGCACTTTCAACAGATATGCACACATCAGAAATGAAACGTGCACTCTATGGCACGCAGAATGATACTTGTTGACATTTCATTGACAAGGGACGTAATACGTGTACGGGAAAATAGGACAAACAGAGATAACTTAGATTTTTACGCGATCTGATAGTACATATGATTATTATTCATAATAGTAATACGTAAAGAATATGTACAATATTATCTGGCTTGTTGTTATGATTGTTAATATGACTATTGTTATAATTATTGCAGCAAACCTGTATCAAGACACAACGTTAATCGCTTCTCAAGTGAGCCCAGAAGTTGCATGTACAAGCCATGACAAGCCAACATTGCGTTCCACCGTAAGTTTATCATATGTATACGTACTTTCAACAGATATGCACAAGTCAGAAATGAAACGGGCACTCTATGGCACGCAGAATGATACTTGTTGACATTTCATTGCAAAGGGACGTAATACGTGTACGGGAAAATAGGAGAAACAGTGATAACTTAGTTTTTACGCGATCTGATAGTACATATGATTATTATTCATAATAGTAATACGTATAGACTATGTACAATATTATCTGGCTTGTTGTTATGATTGTTAATATGACTATTGTAATAATTATTGCAGCAAACCTGTATCAAGACACAACGTTAATCGCTTCTCAAGAGAGCCCAGAAGTTGCATGTACAAGCCATGACAAGCCAACATTGCGTTCCACCGTAAGTTTATCATATGTATACGTACTTTCAACAGATATGCACAAGTCAGAAATGAAACGGGCACTCTATGGCACGCAGAATGATACTTGTTGACATTTCATTGCCAAGGGACGTAATACGTGTACGGGAAAATAGGACAAACAGAGATAACTTAGATTTTTACGCGATCTGATAGTACATATGATTATTATTCATAATAGTAATACGTATAGAATATGTACAATATTATCTGGCTTGTTGTTATGATTGTTAATATGACTATTGTTATAATTATTGCAGCAAACCTGTATCAAGACACAACGTTAATCGCTTTTCAAGTGAGCCCAGAAGTTGCATGTACAAGCCATGACAAGCCAACAATGCGTTCCACCGTAAGTTTTTCATAGGTATACGCACTTTCAACAGATATGCACACATCATAAATGAAACGTGCACTCTATGGCACGCAGAATGATACTTGTTGACATTTCATTGACAAGGGACGTAATACGTGTACGGGAAAATAGGACAAACAGTGATAACTTAGATTTTTACGCGATCTGATAGTACATATGATTATTATTCATAATAGTAATACGTAAAGAATATGTACAATATTATCTGGCTTGTTGTTATGATTGTTAATATGACTATTGTTATAATTATTGCAGCAAACCTGTATCAAGACACAACGTTAATCGCTTTTCAAGTGAGCCCAGAAGTTGCATGTACAAGCCATGACAAGCCAACAATGCGTTCCACCGTAAGTTTTTCATATGTATACGCACTTTCAACAGATATGCACACATCAGAAATGAAACGTGCACTCTATGGCACGCAGAATGATACTTGTTGACATTTCATTGCCAAGGGACGTAATACGTGTACGGGAAAATAGGACAAACAGAGATAACTTAGATTTTTACGCGATCTGATAGTACATATGATTATTATTCATAATAGTAATACGTAAAGAATATGTACAATATTATCTGGCTTTGTGTATGATTGTTAATATGACTATTGTTATAATTATTGCAGCAAACCTGTATCAAGACACAACGTTAATCGCTTTTCAAGTGAGCCCAGAAGTTGCATGTACAAGCCATGAAAAGCCAACAATGCGTTCCACCGTAAGTTTTTCATATGTATACGCACTTTCAACAGATATGCACACATCAGAAATGAAACGTGCACTCTGTGGCACGCAGAATGATACTTGTTGACATTTCATTGCCAAGGGACGTAATACGTGTACGGGAAAATAGGACAAACAGAGATAACTTAGATTTTTACGCGATCTGATAGTACATATGATTATTATTCATAATAGTAATACGTAAAGAATATGTACAATATTATCTGGCTTGTTGTTATGATTGTTAATATGACTATTGTAATAATTATTGCAGCAAACCTGTATCAAGACACAACGTTAATCGCTTCTCAAGTGAGCCCAGAAGTTGCATGTACAAGCAATGACAAGCCAACATTGCGTTCCACCGTAAGTTTATCATATGTATACGTACTTTCAACAGATGTGCACAAGTCAGAAATGAAACGGGCACTCTATGGCACGCAGAATGATACTTGTTGACATTTCATTGCCAAGGGACGTAATACGTGTACGGGAAAATAGGACAAACAGAGATAACTTAGATTGTTACGCGATCTGATAGTACATATGATTATTATTCATAATAGTAGTACGTAAAGAATATGTACAATATTATCTGGCTTGTTGTTATGATTGTTAATATGACTATTGTTATAATTATTGCAGCAAACCTGTATCAAGACACAACGTTAATCGTTTTTCAAGTGAGCCCAGTAGTTGCATGTACAAGCCATGACAAGCCAACAATGCGTTCCACCGTAAGTTTTTCATATGTATACGCACTTTCAACAGATATGCACACATCAGAAATGAAACGTGCACTCTATGGCACGCAGAATGATACTTGTTGACATTTCATTGCCAAGGGACGTAATACGTGTACGGGAAAATAGGACAAACAGAGATAACTTAGATTGTTACGCGATCTGATAGTACATATGATTATTATTCATAATAGTAGTACGTAAAGAATATGTACAATATTATCTGGCTTGTTGTTATGATTGTTAATATGACTATTGTTATAATTATTGCAGCAAACCTGTATCAAGACACAACGTTAATCGTTTTTCAAGTGAGCCCAGTAGTTGCATGTACAAGCCATGACAAGCCAACAATGCGTTCCACCGTAAGTTTTTCATATGTATACGCACTTTCAACAGATATGCACACATCAGAAATGAAACGTGCACTCTATGGCACGCAGAATGATACTTGTTGACATTTCATTGCCAAGGGACGTAATACGTGTACGGGAAAATAGGACAAACAGAGATAAATTAGATTTTTACGCGATCTGATAGTACATATGATTATTATTCATAATAGTAATACGTAAAGATATATGTACAATATTATCTGGCTTGTTGTTATGATTGTTAATATGACTATTGTTATAATTATTGCAGCAAACCTGTATCAAGACACAACGTTAATCGCTTCTCAAGTGAGCCCAGAAGTTGCATGTACAAGCCATGACAAGCCAACATTGCGTTCCACCGTAAGTTTATCATATGTATACGTACTTTCAACAGATATGCACAAGTCAGAAATGAAACGGGCACTCTATGGCACGCAGAATGATACTTGTTGACATTTCATTGCCAAGGGACGTAATACGTGTACGGGAAAATAGGACAAACAGTGATAACTTAGATTTTTACGCGATCTGATAGTACATATGATTATTATTCATAATAGTAATACGTATAGAATATGTACAATATTATCTGGCTTGTTGTTATGATTGTTAATATGACTATTGTAATAATTATTGCAGCAAACCTGTATCAAGACACAACGTTAATCGCTTCTCAAGTGAGCCCAGAAGTTGCATGTACAAGCCATGACAAGCCAACATTTCAATCCACCGTAAGTTTATCATATGTATACGTACTTTCAACAGATATGCACAAGTCAGAAATGAAACGGGCACTCTATGGCACGCAGAATGATACTTGTTGACATTTCATTGCCAAGGGACGTAATACGTGTACGGGAAAATAGGACAAACAGAGATAACTTAGATTTTTACGCGATCTGATAGTACATATGATTATTATTCATAATAGTAGTACGTAAAGAATATGTACAATATTATCTGGCTTGTTGTTATGATTGTTAATATGACTATTGTTATAATTATTGCAGCAAACCTGTATCAAGACACAACGTTAATCGCTTTTCAAGTGAGCCCACAAGTTGCATGTACAAGCCATGACAAGCCAACAATGCGTTCCACCGTAAGTTTTTCATATGTATACGCACTTTCAACAGATATGCACACATCAGAAATGAAACGTGCACTCTATGGCACGCAGAATGATACTTGTTGACATTTCATTGCCAAGGGACGTAATACGTGTACGGGAAAATAGGACAAACAGAGATAACTTAGATTTTTACGCGATCTGATAGTACATATGATTATTATTCATAATAGTAATACGTAAAGAATATGTACAATATTATCTGGCTTGTTGTTATGATTGTTAATATGACTATTGTTATAATTATTGCAGCAAACCTGTATCAAGACACAACGTTAATCGCTTTTCAAGTGAGCCCACAAGTTGCATGTACAAGCCATGACAAGCCAACAATGCGTTCCACCGTAAGTTTTTCATATGTATACGCACTTTCAACAGATATGCACACATCAGAAATGAAACGTGCACTCTATGGCACGCAGAATGATACTTGTTGACATTTCATTGCCAAGGGACGTAATACGTGTACGGGAAAATAGGACAAACAGAGATAACTTAGATTTTTACGCGATCTGATAGTACATATGATTATTATTCATAATAGTAATACGTAAAGAATATGTACAATATTATCTGGCTTGTTGTTATGATTGTTAATATGACTATTGTTATAATTATTGCAGCAAACCTGTATCAAGACACAACGTTAATCGCTTCTCAAGTGAGCCCAGAAGTTGCATGTACAAGCCATGACAAGCCAACATTGCGTTCCACCGTAAGTTTATCATATGTATACGTACTTTCAACAGATATGCACAAGTCAGAAATGAAACGGGCACTCTATGGCACGCAGAAAGATACTTGTTGACATTTCATTGCAAAGGGACGTAATACGTGTACGGGAAAATAGGAGAAACAGTGATAACTTAGATTTTTACGCGATCTGATAGTACATATGATTATTATTCATAATAGTAATACGTATAGACTATGTACAATATTATCTGGCTTGTTGTTATGATTGTTAATATGACTATTGTAATAATTATTGCAGCAAACCTGTATCAAGACACAACGTTAATCGCTTCTCAAGTGAGCCCAGAAGTTGCATGTACAAGCCATGACAAGCCAACATTGCGTTCCACCGTAAGTTTATCATATGTATACGTACTTTCAACAGATATGCACAAGTCAGAAATGAAACGGGCACTCTATGGCACGCAGAATGATACTTGTTGACATTTCATTGCCAAGGGACGTAATACGTGTACGGGAAAATAGGACAAACAGAGATAACTTAGATTTTTACGCGATCTGATAGTACATATGATTATTATTCATAAAAGTAATACGTAAAGAATATGTACAATATTATCTGGCTTGTTGTCATGATTGTTAATATGACTATTGTTATAATTATTGCAGCAAACCTGTATCAAGACACAACGTTAATCGCTTCTCAAGTGAGCCCAGAAGTTGCATGTACAAGCCATGACAAGCCAACAATGCGTTCCACCGTAAGTTTTTCATATGTATACGTACTTTCAACAGATATGCACAAGTCAGAAATGAAACGGGCACTCTATGGCACGCAGAATGATACTTGTTGACATTTCATTGCCAAGGGACGTAATACGTGTACGGGAAAATAGGACAAACAGAGATAACTTAGATTTTTACGCGATCTGATAGTACATATGATTATTATTCATAATAGTAATACGTATAGAATATGTACAATATTATCTGGCTTGTTGTTATGATTGTTAATATGACTATTGTTATAATTATTGCAGCAAACCTGTATCAAGACACAACGTTAATCGCTTCTCAAGTGAGCCCAGAAGTTGCATGTACAAGCCATGACAAGCCAACAATGCGTTCCACCGTAAGTTTTTCATATGTATACGCACTTTCAACAGATATGCACACATCAGAAATGAAACGTGCACTCTATGGCACGCAGAATGATACTTGTTGACATTTCATTGACAAGGGACGTAATACGTGTACGGGAAAATAGGACAAACAGAGATAACTTAGATTTTTACGCGATCTGATAGTACATATGATTATTATTCATAATAGTAATACGTAAAGAATATGTACAATATTATCTGGCTTGTTGTTATGATTGTTAATATGACTATTGTTATAATTATTGCAGCAAACCTGTATCAAGACACAACGTTAATCGCTTCTCAAGTGAGCCCAGAAGTTGCATGTACAAGCCATGAAAAGCCAACATTGCGTTCCACCGTAAGTTTATCATATGTATACGTACTTTCAACAGATATGCACAAGTCAGAAATGAAACGGGCACTCTATGGCACGCAGAATGATACTTGTTGACATTTCATTGCAAAGGGACGTAATACGTGTACGGGAAAATAGGAGAAACAGTGATAACTTAGTTTTTACGCGATCTGATAGTACATATGATTATTATTCATAATAGTAATACGTATAGACTATGTACAATATTATCTGGCTTGTTGTTATGATTGTTAATATGACTATTGTAATAATTATTGCAGCAAACCTGTATCAAGACACAACGTTAATCGCTTCTCAAGTGAGCCCAGAAGTTGCATGTACAAGCCATGACAAGCCAACATTGCGTTCCACCGTAAGTTTATCATATGTATACGTACTTTCAACAGATATGCACAAGTCAGAAATGAAACGGGCACTCTATGGCACGCAGAATGATACTTGTTGACATTTCATTGCCAAGGGACGTAATACGTGTAAGGGAAAATAGGACAAACAGAGATAACTTAGATTTTTACGCGATCTGATAGTACATATGATTATTATTCATAATAGTAATACGTATAGAATATGTACAATATTATCTGGCTTGTTGTTATGATTGTTAATATGACTATTGTTATAATTATTGCAGCAAACCTGTATCAAGACACAACGTTAATCGCTTTTCAAGTGAGCCCAGAAGTTGCATGTACAAGCCATGACAAGCCAACATTGCGTTCCACCGTAAGTTTTTCATAGGTATACGCACTTTCAACAGATATGCACACATCATAAATGAAACGTGCACTCTATGGCACGCAGAATGATACTTGTTGACATTTCATTGACAAGGGACGTAATACGTGTACGGGAAAATAGGACAAACAGTGATAACTTAGATTTTTACGCGATCTGATAGTACATATGATTATTATTCATAATAGTAATACGTAAAGAATATGTACAATATTATCTGGCTTGTTGTTATGATTGTTAATATGACTATTGTTATAATTATTGCAGCAAACCTGTATCAAGACACAACGTTAATCGCTTTTCAAGTGAGCCCAGAAGTTGCATGTACAAGCCATGACAAGCCAACAATGCGTTCCACCGTAAGTTTTTCATATGTATACGCACTTTCAACAGATATGCACACATCAGAAATGAAACGTGCACTCTATGGCACGCAGAATGATACTTGTTGACATTTCATTGCCAAGGGACGTAATACGTGTACGGGAAAATAGGACAAACAGAGATAACTTAGATTTTTACGCGATCTGATAGTACATATGATTATTATTCATAATAGTAATACGTAAAGAATATGTACAATATTATCTGGCTTGTTGTTATGATTGTTAATATGACTATTGTTATAATTATTGCAGCAAACCTGTATCAAGACACAACGTTAATCGCTTTTCAAGTGAGCCCAGAAGTTGCATGTACAAGCCATGAAAAGCCAACAATGCGTTCCACCGTAAGTTTTTCATATGTATACGCACTTTCAACAGATATGCACACATCAGAAATGAAACGTGCACTCTGTGGCACGCAGAATGATACTTGTTGACATTTCATTGCCAAGGGACGTAATACGTGTACGGGAAAATAGGACAAACAGAGATAACTTAGATTTTTACGCGATCTGATAGTACATATGATTATTATTCATAATAGTAATACGTAAAGAATATGTACAATATTATCTGGCTTGTTGTTATGATTGTTAATATGACTATTGTAATAATTATTGCAGCAAACCTGTATCAAGACACAACGTTAATCGCTTCTCAAGTGAGCCCAGAAGTTGCATGTACAAGCAATGACAAGCCAACATTGCGTTCCACCGTAAGTTTATCATATGTATACGTACTTTCAACAGATGTGCACAAGTCAGAAATGAAACGGGCACTCTATGGCACGCAGAATGATACTTGTTGACATTTCATTGCCAAGGGACGTAATACGTGTACGGGAAAATAGGACAAACAGAGATAACTTAGATTGTTACGCGATCTGATAGTACATATGATTATTATTCATAATAGTAGTACGTAAAGAATATGTACAATATTATCTGGCTTGTTGTTATGATTGTTAATATGACTATTGTTATAATTATTGCAGCAAACCTGTATCAAGACACAACGTTAATCGTTTTTCAAGTGAGCCCAGTAGTTGCATGTACAAGCCATGACAAGCCAACAATGCGTTCCACCGTAAGTTTTTCATATGTATACGCACTTTCAACAGATATGCACACATCAGAAATGAAACGTGCACTCTATGGCACGCAGAATGATACTTGTTGACATTTCATTGCCAAGGGACGTAATACGTGTACGGGAAAATAGGACAAACAGAGATAAATTAGATTTTTACGCGATCTGATAGTACATATGATTATTATTCATAATAGTAATACGTAAAGAATATGTACAATATTATCTGGCTTGTTGTTATGATTGTTAATATGACTATTGTTATAATTATTGCAGCAAACCTGTATCAAGACACAACGTTAATCGCTTCTCAAGTGAGCCCAGAAGTTGCATGTACAAGCCATGACAAGCCAACATTGCGTTCCACCGTAAGTTTATCATATGTATACGTACTTTCAACAGATATGCACAAGTCAGAAATGAAACGGGCACTCTATGGCACGCAGAATGATACTTGTTGACATTTCATTGCCAAGGGACGTAATACGTGTACGGGAAAATAGGACAAACAGTGATAACTTAGATTTTTACGCGATCTGATAGTACATATGATTATTATTCATAATAGTAATACGTATAGAATATGTACAATATTATCTGGCTTGTTGTTATGATTGTTAATATGACTATTGTAATAATTATTGCAGCAAACCTGTATCAAGACACAACGTTAATCGCTTCTCAAGTGAGCCCAGAAGTTGCATGTACAAGCCATGACAAGCCAACATTTCAATCCACCGTAAGTTTATCATATGTATACGTACTTTCAACAGATATGCACAAGTCAGAAATGAAACGGGCACTCTATGGCACGCAGAATGATACTTGTTGACATTTCATTGCCAAGGGACGTAATACGTGTACGGGAAAATAGGACAAACAGAGATAACTTAGATTTTTACGCGATCTGATAGTACATATGATTATTATTCATAATAGTAGTACGTAAAGAATATGTACAATATTATCTGGCTTGTTGTTATGATTGTTAATATGACTATTGTTATAATTATTGCAGCAAACCTGTATCAAGACACAACGTTAATCGCTTTTCAAGTGAGCCCACAAGTTGCATGTACAAGCCATGACAAGCCAACAATGCGTTCCACCGTAAGTTTTTCATATGTATACGCACTTTCAACAGATATGCACACATCAGAAATGAAACGTGCACTCTATGGCACGCAGAATGATACTTGTTGACATTTCATTGCCAAGGGACGTAATACGTGTACGGGAAAATAGGACAAACAGAGATAACTTAGATTTTTACGCGATCTGATAGTACATATGATTATTATTCATAATAGTAATACGTAAAGAATATGTACAATATTATCTGGCTTGTTGTTATGATTGTTAATATGACTATTGTTATAATTATTGCAGCAAACCTGTATCAAGACACAACGTTAATCGCTTCTCAAGTGAGCCCAGAAGTTGCATGTACAAGCCATGACAAGCCAACATTGCGTTCCACCGTAAGTTTATCATATGTATACGTACTTTCAACAGATATGCACAAGTCAGAAATGAAACGGGCACTCTATGGCACGCAGAATGATACTTGTTGACATTTCATTGCAAAGGGTCGTAATACGTGTACGGGAAAATAGGAGAAACAGTGATAACTTAGATTTTTACGCGATCTGATAGTACATATGATTATTATTCATAATAGTAATACGTATAGACTATGTACAATATTATCTGGCTTGTTGTTATGATTGTTAATATGACTATTGTAATAATTATTGCAGCAAACCTGTATCAAGACACAACGTTAATCGCTTCTCAAGTGAGCCCAGAAGTTGCATGTACAAGCCATGACAAGCCAACATTGCGTTCCACCGTAAGTTTATCATATGTATACGTACTTTCAACAGATATGCACAAGTCAGAAATGAAACGGGCACTCTATGGCACGCAGAATGATACTTGTTGACATTTCATTGCCAAGGGACGTAATACGTGTACGGGAAAATAGGACAAACAGAGATAACTTAGATTTTTACGCGATCTGATAGTACATATGATTATTATTCATAATAGTAATACGTAAAGAATATGTACAATATTATCTGGCTTGTTGTTATGATTGTTAATATGACTATTGTTATAATTATTGCAGCAAACCTGTATCAAGACACAACGTTAATCGCTTCTCAAGTGAGCCCAGAAGTTGCATGTACAAGCCATGACAAGCCAACAATGCGTTCCACCGTAAGTTTTTCATATGTATACGTACTTTCAACAGATATGCACAAGTCAGAAATGAAACGGGCACTCTATGGCACGCAGAATGATACTTGTTGACATTTCATTGCCAAGGGACGTAATACGTGTACGGGAAAATAGGACAAACAGAGATAACTTAGATTTTTACGCGATCTGATAGTACATATGATTATTATTCATAATAGTAATACGTATAGAATATGTACAATATTATCTGGCTTGTTGTTATGATTGTTAATATGACTATTGTTATAATTATTGCAGCAAACCTGTATCAAGACACAACGTTAATCGCTTCTCAAGTGAGCCCAGAAGTTGCATGTACAAGCCATGACAAGCCAACAATGCGTTCCACCGTAAGTTTTTCATATGTATACGCACTTTCAACAGATATGCACACATCAGAAATGAAACGGGCACTCTATGGCACGCAGAATGATACTTGTTGACATTTCATTGCCAAGGGACGTAATACGTGTACGGGAAAATAGGACAAACAGAGATAACTTAGATTTTTACGCGATCTGATAGTACATATGATTATTATTCATAATAGTAATACGTATAGAATATGTACAATATTATCTGGCTTGTTGTTATGATTGTTAATATGACTATTGTTATAATTATTGCAGCAAACCTGTATCAAGACACAACGTTAATCGCTTTTCAAGTGAGCCCAGAAGTTGCATGTACAAGCCATGACAAGCCAACAATGCGTTCCACCGTAAGTTTTTCATAGGTATACGCACTTTCAACAGATATGCACACATCATAAATGAAACGTGCACTCTATGGCACGCAGAATGATACTTGTTGACATTTCATTGACAAGGGACGTAATACGTGTACGGGAAAATAGGACAAACAGTGATAACTTAGATTTTTACGCGATCTGATAGTACATATGATTATTATTCATAATAGTAATACGTAAAGAATATGTACAATATTATCTGGCTTGTTGTTATGATTGTTAATATGACTATTGGTTGTTATGATTGTTAATATGACTATTGTTATAATTATTGCAGCAAACCTGTATCAAGACCCAACGTTAATCGCTTCTCAAGTGAGCCCAGAAGTTGCATGTACAAGCCATGACAAGCCAACAATGCGTTCCACCGTAAGTTTTTCATATGTATACGTACTTTCAAACAGATATGCACAAGTCAGAAATGAAACGGGCACTCTATGGCACGCAGAATGATACTTGTTGACATTTCATTGCCAAGGGACGTATACGTGTACGGGAAAATAGGACAAACAGAGATAACTTAGATTTTTACGCGATCTGATAGTACATATGATTATTATTCATAATAGTAATAGCGTATAGAATATGTACAATATTATCTGGCTTGTTGTTATGATTGTTAATATGACTATTGTTATAATTATTGCAGCAAACCTGTATCAAGACACAACGTTAATCGCTTCTCAAGTGAGCCCAGAAGTTGCATGTACAAGCCATGACAAGCCAACAATGCGTTCCACCGTAAGTTTTTCATATGTATACGTACTTTCAACAGATATGCACAAGTCAGAAATGAAACGGGCACTCTATGGCACGCAGAATGACACTTGTTGACATTTCATTGCCAAGGGAACGTAATACGTGTACGGGAAAATAGACAAACAGAGATAACTTAGATTTTTACGCGATCTGATAGTACATATGATTATTATTCATAATAGTAATACGTAAAGAATATGTACAATATTATCTGGCTAGTTGTTATGATTGTTAATATGACTATTGTTATAATTATTGCAGCAAACCTGTATCAAGACACAACGTTAATCGCTTCTCAAGTGAGCCCAGAGTTGCATGTACAAGCCATGACAAGCCAACAATGCGTTCCACCGTAAGTTTTTCATATGGTACGTACTTTCAACAGATATGCACAAGTCAGAAATGAAACGGGCACTCTATGGCACGCAGAATGATACTTGTTGACATTCATTGCCAAGGGACGTAATACGTGTACGGGAAAATAGGACAAACAGAGATAACTTAGATTTTTACACGATCTGATAGTACATATGATTATTATTCATAATAGTAATACGTATAGAATATGTACAATATTATCTGGCTTGTTGTTATGATTGTTAATATGACTATTGTTATAATTATTGCAGCAAACCTGTATCAAGACACAACGTTAATCGCTTCTCAAGTGAGCCCAGAAGTTGCATGTACAAGCCATGACAAGCCAACAATGCGTTCCACCGTAAGTTTTTCATATGTATACGTACTTTCAACAGATATGCACAAGTCAGAAATGAAACGGGCACTCTATGGCACGCAGAATGATACTTGTTGACATTTCATTGCCAAGGGACGTAATACGTGTACGGGAAAATAGGACAAACAGAGATAACTTAGATTTTTACGCGATCTGATAGTACATATGATATTATTCATAATAGTAATACGTATAGAATATGTACAATATTATCTGGCTGTTGTTATGATTGTTAATATGACTATTGTTATAATTATCGCAGCAACCTGTATCAAGACACAACGTTAATCGCTTCTCAAGAGAGCCCAGAAGTTGCATGTACAAGCCATGACAAGCCACAATGCGTTCCACCGTAAGTTTTTCATATGTATACGCACTTCAACAGATATGCACACATCAGAAATGAACGTGCACTCTATGGCACGCAGAATGATACTTGTTTGACATTTCATTGCCAAGGGACGTAATACGTGTACGGGAAAATAGGACAAACAGAGATAACTTAGATTTTACGCGATCTGATAGTACATATGATTATTATTCATAATAGTAATACGTAAAGAATATGTACAATATTATCTGGCTTGTTGTTATGATTGTTAATATGACTATTGTTATACATATTGCAGCCAAACCTGTATCAAGACACAACGTTAATCGCTTCTCAAGTGAGCCCAGAAGTTGCATGTACAAGCCATGACAAGCCAACATTGCGTTCACCGTAAGTTTATCATATGTATACGTACTTTCAACAGATATGCACAAGTCAGAAATGAAACGGGCACTCTATGGCACGCAGAATGATACTTGTTGACATTTCATTGCCAAGGACGTAATACGTGTACGGAAAATAGGACAAACAGAGATAACTTATTTTTTTTTTTCGCTATCTGATTAGTTCATATGATTATTATTCATAATAGTAATACGTATAGAATATGTACAATATTATCTGGCTTATTGTTATGATTGTTATATGACTATTGTTATAATTATTGCAGCAAACCTGTATCAAGACACAACGTTAATCGCTTCTCAAGTGAGCCCAGAAGTTGCATGTACAAGCCATGACAAGCCAACAATGCGTTCCACCGTAAGTTTTTCATATGTATACGTACTTTCAACAGATATGCACAAGTCAGAAATGAAACGGGCACTCTATGGCACGCAGAATGATACTTGTTGACATTCATTGCCAAGCGACGTAATACGTGTACGGGAAAATAGGACAAACAGAGATAACTTAGATTTTTACGCGATCTGATAGTACATATCGATTATTATTCATAATAGTAATACGTAAAGAATATGTACAATATTATCTGGCTTGTTGTTATGATTGTTAATATGACTATTGTTATAATTATTGCAGCAAAACTGTATCAAGACACAACGTTAATCGCTTTCAAGTGAGCCCAGAAGTTGCATGTACAAGCCATGACAAGCCAACAATGCGTTCCACCGTAAGTTTTTCATATGTATACGTACTTTCAACAGATATGCACAAGTCAGAAATGAAACGGGCACTCTATGGCACGCAGAATGACACTTGTTGACATTTCATTGCCAAGGGACGTAATACGTGTACGGGAAAATAGGACAAACAGAGATAACTTAGATTTTTACGCGATCTGATAGTACATATGATTATTATTCATAATAGTAATACGTAAAGAATATGTACAATATTATCTGGCTAGTTGTTATGATTGTTAATATGACTATTGTTATAATTATTGCAGCAAACCTGTATCAAGACACAATGTTAATCGCTTCTCAAGTGAGCCCAGAAGTTGCATGTACAAGCCATGACAAGCCAACAATGCGTTCCACCGTAAGTTTTTCATATGTATACGCACTTTCAACAGATATGCACACATCAGAAATGAAACGTGCACTCTATGGCACGCAGAATGATACTTGTTGACATTTCATTGCCAAGGGACGTAATACGTGTACGGGAAAAATAGGACAAACAGAGATACTTAGATTTTTTTGCGCGATCTGATAGTACATATGATTATTATTCATAATAGTAATACGTAAAGAATATGTTACAATATTATCTGGCTTGTTGTTATGATTGTTAATATGACTATTGTTATAATTATTGCAGCAAACCTGTATCAAGACACAACGTTAATCGCTTCTCAAGTGAGCCCAGAAGTTGCATGTACAGCCATGACAAGCAACATTGCGTTCCACCGTAAGTTATCATATGTATAGCAGTACTTTCAACAGATATGCACAAGTCAGAGAATGAAACGGGCACTCTATGGCACGCAGAATGATACTTGTTGACATTTCATTGCCAAGGGACGTAATACGTGTACGGGAAATAGGACAAACAGAGATAACTTAGATTTTTACGCGATCTGATAGTACATATGATTATTATTCATAATAGTAATACGTATAGAATATGTACAATATTATCTGGCTTGTTGTTATGATTGTTAATATGACTATTGTTATAATTATTGCAGCAAACCTGTATCAAGACACAACGTTAATCGCTTCTCAAGTGAGCCCAGAAGTTGCATGTACAAGCCATGACAAGCCAACAATGCGTTCCACCGTAAGTTTTTCATATGTATACGTACTTTCAACAGATATGCACAAGTCAGAAATGAAACGGGCACTCTATGGCACGCAGAATGATACTTGTTGACATTTCATTGCCAAGGGGACGTAATACGTGTACGGGAAAATAGGACAAACAGAGATAACTTATTTTTTTTTTTCGCTATCTGATAGTACATATGATTATTATTCATAATAGTAATACGTATAGAATATGTACAATATTATCTGGCTTATTGTTATGATTGTTAATATGACTATTGTTATAATTATTGCAGCAAACCTGTATCAAGACACAACGTTAATCGCTTCTCAAGTGAGCCCAGAAGTTGCATGTACAAGCCATGACAAGCCAACAATGCGTTCCACCGTAAGTTTTTCATATGTATACGTACTTTCAACAGATATGCACAAGTCAGAAATGAAACGGGCACTCTATGGCACGCAGAATGATACTTGTTGACATTTCATTGCCAAGCGACGTAATACGTGTACGGGAAAATAGGACAAACAGAGATAACTTAGATTTTTACGCGATCTGATAGTACATATGATTATTATTCATAATAGTAATACGTAAAGAATATGTACAATATTATCTGGCTAGTTGTTATGATTGTTAATATGACTATTGTTATAATTATTGCAGCAAACCTGTATCAAGACACAACGTTAATCGCTTCTCAAGTGAGCCCAGAAGTTGCATGTACAAGCCATGACAAGCCAACAATGCGTTCCACCGTAAGTTTTTCATATGTATACGTACTTTCAACAGATATGCACAAGTCAGAAATGAAACGGGCACTCTATGGCACGCAGAATGATACTTGTTGACATTTCATTGATAAGGGACGTAATACGTGTACGGGAAAATAGGACAAACAGAGATAACTTAGATTTTTACGCGATCTGATAGTACATATGATTATTATTCATAATAGTAATACGTATAGAATATGTACAATATTATCTGGCTTGTTGTTATGATTGTTAATATGACTATTGTTATAATTATTGCAGCAAACCTGTATCAAGACACAACGTTAATCGCTTCTCAAGTGAGCCCAGAAGTTGCATGTACAAGCCATGACAAGCCAACAACGCGTTCCACCGTAAGTTTTTCATATGTATACGCACTTTCAACAGATATGCACACATCAGAAATGAAACGTGCACTCTATGGCACGCAGAATGATACTTGTTGACATTTCATTGCCAAGGGACGTAATACGTGTACGGGAAAATAGGACAAACAGAGATAACTTAGATTTTTACGCGATCTGATAGTACATATGATTATTATTCATAATAGTAATACGTAAAGAATATGTACAATATTATCTGGCTTGTTGTTATGATTGTTAATATGACTATTGTTATAATTATTGCAGCAAACCTGTATCAAGACACAACGTTAATCGCTTTTCAAGTGAGCCCAGAAGTTGCATGTACAAGCCATGACAAGCCAACAATGCGTTCCACCGTAAGTTTTTCATATGTATACGTACTTTCAACAGATATGCACAAGTCAGAAATGAAACGGGCACTCTTTGGCACGCAGAATGATACTTGTTGACATTTCATTGCCAAGCGACGTAATACGTGTACGGGAAAATAGGACAAACAGAGATAACTTAGATTTTTACGCGATCTGATAGTACATATGATTATTATTCATAATAGTAATACGTAAAGAATATGTACAATATTATCTGGCTTGTTGTTATGATTGTTAATATGACTATTGTTATAATTATTGCAGCAAACCTGTATCAAGACACAACGTTAATCGCTTCTCAAGTGAGCCCAGAAGTTGCATGTACAAGCCATGACAAGCCAACAACGCGTTCCACCGTAAGTTTTTCATATGTATACGCACTTTCAACAGATATGCACAAGTCAGAAATGAAACGTGCACTCTATGGCACGCAGAATGATACTTGTTGACATTTCATTGCCAAGGGACGTAATACGTGTACGGGAAAATAGGACAAACAGAGATAACTTAGATTTTTACGCGATCTGATAGTACATATGATTATTATTCATAATAGTAATACGTAAAGAATATGTACAATATTATCTGGCTTGTTGTTATGATTGTTAATATGACTATTGTTATAATTATTGCAGCAAACCTGTATCAAGACACAACGTTAATCGCTTCTCAAGTGAGCCCAGAAGTTGCATGTACAAGCCATGACAAGCCAACAATGCGTTCCACCGTAAGTTTTTCATATGTATACGTACTTTCAACAGATATGCACAAGTCAGAAATGAAACGGGCACTCTATGGCACGCAGAATGATACTTGTTGACATTTCATTGCCAAGCGACGTAATACGTGTACGGGAAAATAGGACAAACAGAGATAACTTAGATTTTTACGCGATCTGATAGTACATATGATTATTATTCATAATAGTAATACGTAAAGAATATGTACAATATTATCTGGCTTGTTGTTATGATTGTTAATATGACTATTGTTATAATTATTGCAGCAAACCCTGTATCAAGACACAACGTTAATCGCTTTCAAGTGAGCCCAGAAGTTGCATGTACAAGCCATGACAAGCCAACAATGCGTTCCACCGTAAGTTTTTCATATGTATACGTACTTTCAACAGATATGCACAAGTCAGAAATGAAACGGGCACTCTATGGCACGCAGAATGATACTTGTTGACATTTCATTGCCAAGCGACGTAATACGTGTACGGGAAAATAGGACAAACAGAGATAACTTAGATTTTTACGCGATCTGATAGTACATATGATTATTATTCATAATAGTAATACGTAAAGAATATGTACAATATTATCTGGCTTGTTGTTATGATTGTTAATATGACTATTGTTATAATTATTGCAGCAAACCCCTGTATCAAGACACAACGTTAATCGCTTTTCAAGTGAGCCCAGAAGTTGCATGTACAAGCCATGACAAGCCAACAATGCGTTCCACCGTAAGTTTTTCATATGTATACGTACTTTCAACAGATATGCACAAGTCAGAAATGAAACGGGCACTCTATGGCACGCAGAATGACACTTGTTGACATTTCATTGCCAAGGGACGTAATACGTGTACGGGAAAATAGGACAAACAGAGATAACTTAGATTTTTACGCGATCTGATAGTACATATGATTATTATTCATAATAGTAATACGTAAAGAATATGTACAATATTATCTGGCTAGTTGTTATGATTGTTAATATGACTATTGTTATAATTATTGCAGCAAACCTGTATCAAGACACAACGTTAATCGCTTCTCAAGTGAGCCCAGAAGTTGCATGTACAAGCCATGACAAGCCAACAATGCGTTCCACCGTAAGTTTTTCATATGTATACGTACTTTCAACAGATATGCACAAGTCAGAAATGAAACGGGCACTCTATGGCACGCAGAATGATACTTGTTGACATTTCATTGCCAAGCGACGTAATACGTGTACGGGAAAATAGGACAAACAGAGATAACTTAGATTTTTACGCGATCTGATAGTACATATGATTATTATTCATAATAGTAATACGTAAAGAATATGTACAATATTATCTGGCTTGTTGTTATGATTGTTAATATGACTATTGTTATAATTATTGCAGCAAACCCTGTATCAAGACACAACGTTAATCGCTTTTCAAGTGAGCCCAGAAGTTGCATGTACAAGCCATGACAAGCCAACAATGCGTTCCACCGTAAGTTTTTCATATGTATACGTACTTTCAACAGATATGCACAAGTCAGAAATGAAACGGGCACTCTATGGCACGCAGAATGACACTTGTTGACATTTCATTGCCAAGGGACGTAATACGTGTACGGGAAAATAGGACAAACAGAGATAACTTAGATTTTTACGCGATCTGATAGTACATATGATTATTATTCATAATAGTAATACGTAAAGAATATGTACAATATTATCTGGCTAGTTGTTATGATTGTTAATATGACTATTGTTATAATTATTGCAGCAAACCTGTATCAAGACACAACGTTAATCGCTTCTCAAGTGAGCCCAGAAGTTGCATGTACAAGCCATGACAAGCCAACAATGCGTTCCACCGTAAGTTTTTCATATGTGTACGTACTTTCAACAGATATGCACAAGTCAGAAATGAAACGGGCACTCTATGGCACGCAGAATGATACTTGTTGACATTTCATTGCCAAGGGACGTAATACGTGTACGGGAAAATAGGACAAACAGAGATAACTTAGATTTTTACACGATCTGATAGTACATATGATTATTATTCATAATAGTAATACGTATAGAATATGTACAATATTATCTGGCTTGTTGTTATGATTGTTAATATGACTATTGTTATAATTATTGCAGCAAACCTGTATCAAGACACAACGTTAATCGCTTCTCAAGTGAGCCCAGAAGTTGCATGTACAAGCCATGACAAGCCAACAATGCGTTCCACCGTAAGTTTTTCATATGTATACGTACTTTCAACAGATATGCACAAGTCAGAAATGAAACGGGCACTCTATGGCACGCAGAATGATACTTGTTGACATTTCATTGCCAAGGGACGTAATACGTGTACGGGAAAATAGGACAAACAGAGATAACTTAGATTTTTACGCGATCTGATAGTACATATGATTATTATTCATAATAGTAATACGTAAAGAATATGTACAATATTATCTGGCTTGTTGTTATGATTGTTAATATGACTATTGTTATAATTATTGCAGCAAACCTGTATCAAGACACAACGTTAATCGCTTCTCAAGTGAGCCCAGAAGTTGCATGTACAAGCCATGACAAGCCAACATTGCGTTCCACCGTAAGTTTTTCATATGTATACGTACTTTCAACAGATATGCACAAGTCAGAAATGAAACGGGCACTCTATGGCACGCAGAATGATACTTGTTGACATTTCATTGCCAAGGGACGTAATACGTGTACGGGAAAATAGGACAAACAGAGATAACTTAGATTTTTACGCGATCTGATAGTACATATGATTATTATTCATAATAGTAATACGTATAGAATATGTACAATATTATCTGGCTTGTTGTTATGATTGTTAATATGACTATTGTTATAATTATCGCAGCAAACCTGTATCAAGACACAACGTTAATCGCTTCTCAAGTGAGCCCAGAAGTTGCATGTACAAGCCATGACAAGCCAACAATGCGTTCCACCGTAAGTTTTTCATATGTATACGCACTTTCAACAGATATGCACACAGTCAGAAATGAAACGTGCACTCTATGGCACGCAGAATGATACTTGTTGACATTTCATTGCCAAGGGACGTAATACGTGTACGGGAAAATAGGACAAACAGAGATAACTTAGATTTTTACGCGATCTGATAGTACATATGATTATTATTCATAATAGTAATACGTAAAGAATATGTACAATATTATCTGGCTTGTTGTTATGATTGTTAATATGACTATTGTTATAATTATTGCAGCAAACCTGTATCAAGACACAACGTTAATCGCTTCTCAAGTGAGCCCAGAAGTTGCATGTACAAGCCATGACAAGCCAACATTGCGTTCCACCGTAAGTTTATCATATGTATACGTACTTTCAACAGATATGCACAAGTCAGAAATGAAACGGGCACTCTATGGCACGCAGAATGATACTTGTTGACATTTCATTGCCAAGGGACGTAATACGTGTACGGGAAAATAGGACAAACAGAGATAACTTAGATTTTTACGCGATCTGATAGTACATATGATTATTATTCATAATAGTAATACGTATAGAATATGTACAATATTATCTGGCTTGTTGTTATGATTGTTAATATGACTATTGTTATAATTATTGCAGCAAACCTGTATCAAGACACAACGTTAATCGCTTCTCAAGTGAGCCCAGAAGTTGCATGTACAAGCCATGACAAGCCAACAATGCGTTCCACCGTAAGTTTTTCATATGTATACGTACTTTCAACAGATATGCACAAGTCAGAAATGAAACGGGCACTCTATGGCACGCAGAATGATACTTGTTGACATTTCATTGCCAAGGGACGTAATACGTGTACGGGAAAATAGGACAAACAGAGATAACTTAGATTTTTACGCGATCTGATAGTACATATGATTATTATTCATAACAGTAATACGTAAAGAATATGTACAATATTATCTGGCTTGTTGTTATGATTGTTAATATGACTATTGTTATAATTATTGCAGCAAACCTGTATCAAGACACAACGTTAATCGCTTCTCAAGTGAGCCCAGAAGTTGCATGTACAAGCCATGACAAGCCAACAATGCGTTCCACCGTAAGTTTTTCATATGTATACGCACTTTCAACAGATATGCACACATCAGAAATGAAACGTGCACTCTATGGCACGCAGAATGATACTTGTTGACATTTCATTGCCAAGGGACGTAATACGTGTACGGGAAAATAGGACAAACAGAGATAACTTAGATTTTTACGCGATCTGATAGTACATATGATTATTCTTCATAATAGTAATACGTATAGAATATGTACAATATTATCTGGCTTGTTGTTATG
>JAWPHD010014607.1:0-60236 GCA_037043455.1 Cyrtodaria siliqua
TTCAGTTTAATTTTTTAGTTCATTTGCTCTTAGTACAAACATGTACCACTTCTATGGTGTAATCAGTAAACACGTCTATCCTTTTAGGGTAGAAGACCCAGGTTCAAATCCTGGTGGGAGTAAAAATGTGTTTGAAAAAAGAGCTGGATTAAGCATTTCTTTAAGTATTTCTAAATTTTGAATTTAATTCAATGTAATCAAATTCAATTTAAACAATCGAATATCATACGTTACAGCATCATCGGCATGTCTGGAAACGACCACGAGGGAAAGAAGCTATTACAAGACAATGGCCCATTTAGCAATACAATCTTTCATGAGGCCCTCTTTTCTTCTTTGAAAGCCGTTTCCCTCTTTTGGTTTTGCAATAATGAGCCTCTTATAAAATATTTTACCTAATATTGTAATGCATTGAATGCTCTTAGAAGACAGTGGCCCAGTTGGTAAAATTATCTTCCCTGAGGCCCTCTTTTCAATTCATCATCTTTAAGGCCCTATTATATTACCCTTTGGTCTTAAAATGATAAACAATGTTATTTTGCTACAATAATAGGTCTTTTTTAAATATGTTTACCATATATTTACAAAAATCGTCCCTGAGGCCCTCTTTTGTCCATATTTTTCTCTTTTTGCTATGACCTTTGCCCTTTAAATCTTGGTAGCCAAACAGAGACTAACGAGTGGTCGTTTTAGCGCAGGATGAACCCTTACATGTGATGTCGACCAGTTTTCAAGACATTTACACATCCATAAACTCTTCTAACTACATTCTTTTCTTTCACGACTGTTATTATATTTGTTATCTCATTTTAACCGGGTGTGTCTTTAATTGAAATGTTGAAAAATAATAGCTCCGTCGTTTCACTGGGCGTTTCAGAGAGCTGAGATCAATGCCAAGAATGGAAGTTTATAACAATTATGTAAATATATATCCATTTTTAGATATCATACAGTAGCTTTTTTCAAGTTTAATCTTCATTATTGTGATCTTTATTTTTTCATATTGACTACTGTTCGCATTTAGGCAAAATAAAAAAAAAGTTAAAAAAGAAAAAGAAAAAAAAAAGAGACAAAAAATGTGAAATATGGTATACAAAATGCAAAGTCTTATTATGAAGGACTAGTGCTAGGTTATGGGGAAAAAACAATAATAAATGTATGAATTGAATTGAAAAGAATGTTGTTTAACGGCTCATCAACACAGTATAGGTTATTTAGAGCTGCCCCAGAGAGAGGGGAAGGATACATAGGAATCCGGGAATCGTGCCCTACTCTTATTAACAAATAGATTCCTATGGTTCTTTAACGTGCTCGGAGGATAGACCGATACACGGTACTGCCCGGTTTACGTCCCCATCCGACGGACGAGGCTAAGGGAAAGTGTCTTGGTCAAGAACACACCGACGAAACTCAGTGGCGCCACGGAGGATTGAACCCGGGGCCTCCGGTTACAAATCCGCCGCGCTACCGACTGCGCAATGCCAGCCCTAAAGAATATTTTTTGTTTCAAAATCCAGTGTAAAACCCACATTGTCAATACATACAGACTTGATTTACACAGATAATTTTAATGTTATAATATCAAAAATAAACATTGTTTCATGCTACACTGAATTTTTCTCATATTTTGTTTTTGGAAAGAGAAAAAAACAATAACCCATACTGTGTAATAAATCTGTATATAAATCCATTATCAAAGGACAATGTTTTAGGATAATTTTAAAGGATTAATATACACAACTTCCAAAATTATTATTTTTTCTATAAAAAACAACATGAAGGTTGATTAAAGAAGATCAAGCTATAAGCAAGGGTATGTTATTTCTAATTAGTAAGCTAAGCTTTGCATGTCCCAGAATGAAAACATTAAGTTTATTTGCTACAGTTTGATACTGGAAAAATCAACTAAGGAAATGATCTCTATACTCCAGTTCAACAGATAGCAAGGTATTGACTCCACATGGTTTCAAACTTATTCATTTTTAAGTTTTTATATGCGATTAGTTTCTCAACTTTGTACACATATATATACGTTTTAAAAAGGTTACGCTGTGGAATTTGACGTTGCATCTTGTTTCGATAAATGTAAAGTTTTGCTTGCATGATGATTTTGCTCAAAACAGTATTAAATTTACTATTTCCAAATAAAAAATATCTGTTTCTGTTAAAAGTTGCGAATGCTGTATTGCATTTTTCTGTAAGATAAGTTTGAAGTTTTGACCAGAATTCTTTTACTGTGTTCCACAGTTCCAAAACAGATGTTGGATAGTTTCAGGAGTATTTTTGCAAAAGCTGCACATATCGTTATTAATAATATTCATTTTAGATAAAGGTAATTTGTTCCAAGTATCCTATGGTTGATTCTAAATTGAACCAAGGTAACTTAGGATCTTTTGTTATTTTATAAGGTAAGGCATATAATCTTTCAAATTCAAAGTTTGGAAAACTAACTACTTCATTTTTCCATTTACTTAATGCTTTTGGATATACATTATTTCTAATCATGATGTCATATATGTTTTGACAGCCTTTCTCATTTTGTAGAATTAAGGATAGGATTAGTGGACGAATAGGGTTTGGCTGTTACAGGCTAGATGCACAATATTCAGGTTTGCCAAATAATTCCTGACAGCAGTTATAATACCTTCATATTCAAGAAAATTGGACTGTATATTATAGTTTCATTCAATTCTATGTATGAATAAAGATTTCCATTTTTGTTTAAAATGTCATTGATAAAAGTTATTCCTCCTGTAAACCATCTTTTGTAAAACACACTAGAGCCTCCGATTGAAATTTAAAATTAAACATTTTGAAAATGTTTGATGCTTCTAGAAGCCCTCAGGGGCGTAGCTAGCCCTCTATTCATGTGGCTTCATAATTGTACTAGGGGGGTCCGGGGGCATGACCCCCCGGAAAATTTTGAAAACAAAGGTGCATTCTGGGCGTTCTGAGGTGCTTTTGTCAGAATCATGTGGATTCAGCCGCGTACTCGCGTATAGGCAGCTATGCGCCTGGCCCTTATAAAATAAATACATTTGATGTAATCACTGATCACATAGTAATAGTGTTAAATAAACTATTTTCATATTGTTTATATTAAATATATGATATCTGGAATGTTTTCACTAGATGCTATATGTATATCTTGCAATAAACTAACCCTCATGTCAAAGGTGTACCCTAATGTCTGTGGATTGGAGAAAAAATATATACTTGCAGACCATATAAGCGTAATTTAACAATATATCAAGTACCATAGACGTCAGTATGGACTTCATGAGTCATATCTTTCTTTGTTTAGAGTTTTATTAATTGATTTACTGATACAATATCTAGTTCATATATGCATGCAGCTGACATATCTCTCTCGACTGACAAAACGGTAAACAATCACTCCCATACTATGATGTAATCATAATTACAATGTCTCTTCCTCCTTTCCCTTCAATTCAACCGTAATATTAAAGTATATATTTGGAAAACTCAACAAATGCTTCCAAACTATCAGTCATTATATGGAACGAACTGTTTGGGACCGAACGAACTGTTTGGGGCCGAAACGTCTTGATTTCAACTACACATATTTGGGGATTTATTTTGTTAAAAAGTATAATTTATCGGTCATAGCAATAAAATATCAAGAAATTGATAAAAATCACTCATAAATCTGCAACATTTTCATCAATACAACATTATATAAAAGAGCACTATTTTGCGGAGAGCTACAATCGAAAACCGAACCAAATTCATCATTTTGCTTCCAAAAACCATTGAGCGGCACCTAGTACTCTCCGAGCCACTATTACCGAGTACGGAAATTGGCGAAGAGTTCCGATTGATAGTGCCCCTACAATAGCGTAAACAATGGGTTATTGTCGTGTTAGAATCGAAATAATAAATACCTACCTGTGTTTTATCGGTGAATAAAACACAGTTAGTCGTTCGGATGCGAGTAATTAAATCACTCGTGCTAACTAATACAGGTACGTATTTATTATTTCTTAATTAATACCCTTTAACAGTATTGTCAGTATCCTTATAATGTGCTGGTGTTTATTTGATGTTTCTTTTTAATCAGTTATACAATCATGATATTGGTGGAACTGACTTCAGAACATCATATTTCCAATTATTTACATTTAAACAGATACGTTATCAATTCAACTTTTTAAACGGATAATTAACGGACATTTAAACTCGTCTAGTATATTTTTATTAGTTTGACATTGTCATTTTCATATTCTGATTTTAACAAATACATAATTGTTTAACTAAATAAGTACATAAAAACGATTTACTTACCTTAACTCATGTGAATCTGTCAAAAATCTAAAAAGGGAGCGAAAATGGCCCTGAATCCACACATGATCATCATCGCGAAAAGTAAAAACAACCTTTTTACAAGGACTTTGCAAGTTTCGTTCCAACGTCTCTTTCCGAAATAAAGTTATTTCCCGGAAACCATTTTTCTATTTTAGCTACAGCAAACTTGACCTTGACTCCAGTGACATCAAACATATTCCCAAACTTCATTTTCATATACGCTACCTACACAAGTTTCGTCTCAATATCTCATTCCTAACAAAAGTTATTGAGCGGAAACAATTTTTCTATTTTTAGTAACAACAAAATCTCCATAAACAAAATTTGGACCTCCGGGAACTACTTCCTTGAATTTTTACATCATAATGTGACGTATTGCGTCATATATCACTTAGTTTGTGACATCGGGACAGTTTCAAATCGGTTCCGATTTTAACACGATGACGAAACGGCAGGTATTTTTTTATTTTATTTGCTGTATGCTAGGATGTGCAGATATGTATGCATATTATATCAATACCTTTTTAGTCCATATTAATTTAGTGGAAAATAGACGAGTTATTCTCTGTAAACTTACGAAGGTTTACACAAGAAGCACAATTTACACACTTTCAAACCAAAACTCTCCCCTTTGCACATAGTTCTTTTTTTCACGATACCGATTAAATCTAGTGTCACCAAATGGAGTGTCACCAAATGGTAACAAAACTTGAAGTGATTAGTAAACATAAAACTAAATAGTGTTTCACATTGTAGTACTTGTTTGAGTTCTACAAATCCATATCGTTACGTTGTATTAAAATATATTCATAGTAGTATTGTCCAGGATACATAACTGTATTGAATCTAGATACCAAATGTTAAAGTCCATCAAATATATACGTATGCTATTCAATAATCAGTTTCATTTTGTCTAGATCATATTTTGTAAAGACAGCAACTTACGATATACATGTAGTTTGCTTAAAGGCACTACGATAGGTCGATATACATAGCGACTATTTCTTAATTTAGTACATACGTTTGTTGTGTATCCTTACGGTATGTGATAGATTTAGTCGTCATCTGTATGTCTGTCCGTACGTCCACAAAACATCACATGATAACAATATGATAACAGGTTAACGCTTCAATGTTCATTAGGCACGTGTATCCATGACAATGAGGTCTCAAACCCGTGTCTTATTTTAGCGCCGACCGACAATGGCCTTTTCAAAGCGACTTACAGCTGACTTTTCCCCATTGGTACAAAATACACTGAATCATTCGTTATCTTACAGCGCTCGGTAGTTGAAAAAAACTTTAAACAGGCTTCAATTATTACTTAAAAAATATGTTGATTTTTGGTTTTATTCTTTATTCAACTATAAGTTTAAATATATTATCATGATTTTGTTGCAATATAATCAACATTTAGTAAAATGCAAAACAAATTGTCTTTGAACTTTTCAAAATGCAAGTTATATAGAAAAACTAAGGGACGCCGCGAGTTTAAACAAACCGAGATTACCACGTGTCTCTTTAATATATGTCTTTTAAAACTATTTGTATGCCCCCACCACCGAATGGTGATGTTAACCATGTCCGCCCGAGTGTCGATCCGTCCCGAAAAGTTTCTGCGCTTATCTTCTTTTTCAACCGATTATTTCGAAACGTTATAGGATGCTTCCCTATGATTTAAAGATAGAATATTGATTCCGCGTTAAAATTGTATTATCGGAGTCACGGCCCTTTTTTGTCAAATGGTGCGGTAAAATAGATGGCGTGTCTATTTTCTGCCACTGTTTTTAACCGATTGTTTCGAAAATTTACATGATGCTTACCTATGATGTCAAAATGTGAATATCGATTCCGCATAATAAGAGGCCCAGTAAGGCCTGTATCGCTTTACTTGCTGTATGGTGTCCATGGTTGAAGGGAGGGGGAGGAGAGAATGGGAAGGTGTCAGTCTGTAATATATGGCTGTATATTATTATTGTCCAATTGTCCACGCTTTTTTCAATGACCAAACAACTGCATGAAATAAAATCACAAGAAAAAATGCATGGGGCCAAGCGGAAGGGGCTGGGCGCTATATATTTTGATCAAGTTTGGCTAGTATTGAAATTGGAAATTTCACGAAAACCAGGTTTTCCATAAGTTACCTACAACGTTTCATTCCAGTATTTGTTTCGCTTAAATATCTCACTCCTAACTGAAATTCTTTCCCGAAAACCATTTTCCTATTATTAGTAACAGTATTACAGTGATCTCAAATGCAATCCCAAACTCCCTTTTCATATCAGCTACATACACAGCAAGTTGTGTTCAAATATCTCATTCCTAACTTAAGTTATTGAGTGGAAACCATTTTATCGAATTTCAGTAACAGTGACCTTCACCATGGCCCCAGTTAAATGCGATCTCTAGCTTCCTTTCCACATAAGCTACATACATGTACACAGCAATTTAAATTGTTCCAATATCTCATTTCTAAGTAAAGTTATTGAGCGGAAAGCATCAGTGACCTTGACCTTGATCCCAGTAACATGAAATGCAATCCCATTCTTTCTTTACATATCACTTGCTTCAAAGCAAGGTTTGTTCCAATATCTCGTGTCTAACTAAAATTACTGAGCGGAAAGCATTTTTCTGTTTTTGTAACAGTGACCTAGACTTTGCCCCCAGTGACACAAAATCAACTCCCAAGCTTTCATTCCTTATTAGCAACATATACAGCAAGTTTCGTTCCAATATCTTTTTCCTAACTAAAGTTATTGAGCGTAAACCGTTTTTCTATTTTTTAGTAAATTGACCTTGACCCTAGTGACCCCAAATACAATCTCAAGCTGGCTGCTTTTTACATCGATCGAACTTTCATCAATATCAGCAATTTGGCAAAGTTTGGTAAAATGGTGGCGCTAGAGTGTTGACAAGACAAAATATAGCATTTTTTGTTAATTCAAGGGCATTAACTCCGGTGTTACTGGGCTAATCTTGCTAGATTTTGAACTCCATCGAACGCTTCCATAGATAATAACAATCGGGTAAGTCTGGAAAAGATTTGACGTAAAACAAAGGTGCTAGAGTATTGACATCAAAAGGTTAACGCATTTTTCGAAAGTTCAAGGGCAAAACATTGAGTGTTACTGGTCCAATCTTGCTGGTTTTAGACTTTGAGCTTTAATCAATATCAACAATCTGGCAAAGTTTGGTAATGATCGGATAAAAAATGAAAGCCCTATCATCTTAACGAGGCAAAATACAGCATTTTTAGCGCAATCAAGGGCCATACCTCTGGTGTTACTAGTCCGATCTGGCTGTTTTTTTAACTTGTTCGAGCCTTCATTGACATTAACAATCTGGTAAAGCTTCGTAAAGATCGGATACAAAAGAAAATGCTGGAGTGTTGACATAATTTTCAATAATTCAAGGGATAATTCAAAATGGAGGCGCTAGAGTGTTGACAAGACAAAACATAGAACTTTTCGCTAATTCAATGGCAATAACTCCGGTGTTACTGGTCGATCTGGCTGGTTTTCATCCGAGCTTTCATTGATATTAATAAAGTTAAAATCCGATGAAAAATGAAGGTGCTAGAATGTTGATATCAAAAGGTTAACGGACGACGGACACAGGACACAGGACTTTTATGTTAGTGTTTTATATATTTTAGTTTTTATTGTAACAGTTTTACTTTTATTTGTTTAATTATATATATATATATACTGTTTAGTTCGAAACACTGACACTGCCACCTGTGGTTCTCTCTGTGTGTCTATCACATTCGGGGTAGGCTTTGACCTCACACTCTAGTTTAAACGTTACCCATTGCTTTGTTCAAGTGTAAAGACTGCTTCAAACTTAATACAGAATTTGCAACCAATCCTCATTTTTATGATTTGTTAAATGTGTTGAACCTTACAAAAAATCATTTAAAATCTGATTTCTTTTTTTCCTATATGAGCAATTAACTTCTCTTTTAAAACAACAACAACAACAACAACAATACGTGTGGGTACATTTCTCCGGTTTAGTGGTAGAAGATCCGCTTTGAATGCGAAAGATCGTGTGTTCAATCCCCGGAATTTGTATCCCAAACCGGAAGTGACATATATTTCGGAGTAGGTCACATCTGCCGACCACAGTAGAAGTTAGCTATAATCTTAGGTCGCTACAATCCCTGGTAATATTGAAATACATCGGTTAAACCATTATCAAAATGTGTGATGATTGATGATTGACGTAGTTTAAACAATATATGTATCCCATTGTAAGAAGTCAACATAACGTTTACCTTAACTTGAACGTAATCAGGACGGACAGACGGATAATTCAAAATTACGTGGCAGTGATTTCTACAATGACTGTCTCAATAGAGTGTGCATAGTATACCAAGCAAAACTGTTTTAACATATGTTTGTTAAAATAATATTTAGAGCATTTAGCCGCATACTAACACGTTTTAGGTTATAAACACAACCAGGACTAGACGTGTCGATTCCATACCGTACTTTGAGTTACATACATTTCAATGTATTCTGTTATGCTTACAAGGACGAATTCAAACCAAGGGCATGTTATAACACTCTTGAGTGTTTTTCACACACACACATAATTCAATGTATATCCATTCCATACTATTTCTCAATAATTATTTTCTCAATAAAGAAACATCACTGGAAATATCCTTGCGTGGTCCTCTATCAAATTGATACAAATCGTCCCAATCCATCAACAAATATGACCGCCGTTACTCAAACTAGAACAACTTCTTCTCGTGAACCAATGACACAGTTGTTGTGAAACTTGATCAAAAGAATCATCTCATAACCGTCTTAGAAATATATAAATTTGCCATACCCGTCACTAAATACGGCCGTCGTTACTAAGAACAGAAACATCTTTAAACGACTTCTTCCCGAGAACTAATGGCCGACGTGTTGTTATGTTACCTTGATTAATGGGTTCAAATCCCTGTGCGGCAGATTTTTTTTGGAGGCGGGTTTTAGGGGAGGGGGGGGGGCGGGTTGAAGGGGGGTGGGGGAACTTGTTTCATTGGTTATGATAATCTTTAGTAAAAAATATACATGTGACAGCTATCGACCAATATCGACCAATACAAAATGGTGACATGTACATTAGAACACTAAATCGCATAGATCGGTCTGTCGAAAAGCCAATAGCAGCAAACCAGGGTCAATATGTCAGCCCGTATTTGAAAGCCGCAATGCAAGTACTTATTATCACGCCCTTCCTCAGACACTCTTATCTAAACCGAGGTTTCCATCAATGTATTAACCATGTTAAAATAAAATAGTATAATAGTCTAACTGGAAATGTAGCCTTCACAAAACACACTCAATCAAAAATACGCATTAAAACAAACAACACTTACAATGTTAAACAGAATCAAGGCATGTGACAAACGGGTTGACATTATGGCTACCGCCTTGGAACGGTTAGTGGCAAATTCAACCTCTGTTGGGTTAAATCCAGTTTATAGCTACACCAAACCTTACTCTTACAGTTGTCACCACAAAAAAACGAGTCATTGTGAATAAAAAAATTAAATATAGAACCGCCAAGATATATTCTCTAACAAACAAGGCAGTACAAAATAGGCAATATACATTTTTTGGCCAGACTTTCCCCCCAAATTATCAACCATTTCTGCTTTACATAATCGCGCGATAAGGTGGCACCATACATCTCGAGATTATTCAAAGCAGCAGTGGTGAAAACACATGACTCTAATTTCGTCACACAATGGTAAACCATTAAAAACACACTCAATGGGAGGATGAATTTACTTCCAATATGTTTCAAGCAGTTCTGTTAGAGCAAACATATAACTTTTGTTTTCTATACATTTTAAGTACGAAAGGGACGTAATTCAGGTAATATTTTGCAGTTTTCTTTTGTTTTATTATAAGAAGCCTGATTTACATAAGAACAAATACAAATGCATGAATAAAAAAATAATATAAATTGGAACATAAATAGAAGATTTAATTAATTAATGTATAACTTCCATAACGATGATTATTGTTTTAAAATACTAAAATACTTTAATGTAAATTGTTTTGATGACGTATCATAGCAAAGGTTATACATTTTCATGTTTTATTTATTGACTTTATAGAATTTATATGCTGAAAAACATTCCAGAAGAATAAGTTTGTCTAAGTAAAGATGATAGTTACAACATACAGAACTGAATGTTGTAAATATGACTTAGCTGTATGCATACTGACCAGTTAACGCATAAGTTACAATAATCATTTGAAATATGTCGTTATACCTCGTGTATGTCAGTTTCAACTGACCATAGTCACGTGTTGACAGCAAGAGTTCATACATGTACTATACGGTTAACATTGCTCATGACATGCTTAAAATATGCATTTATTTGAAAATTTCACTTTTCCATATCCAGTCCATTTTTGTTTTAAACGTGGCGGACCAATAGTCCATAAAGGATTAATTGTAAAATTAAATAAAGAACTAAGTGACATCATAAAACATAATCATTTCTTGAACAGCACTGGTAATATTTAATACAGCTTATATGTATTTACTTCTGTTTAAAAGGTATTGTATGTTTATGAAACTCCTAAACCAAAATTATGTTTTGTCTTCATTGGAGGCTGGACAAAGTTTTGTAGACCAAGACAAAACTACCATTCATTATCCTACAATAATGTTAAAGGTATTCTCCTGATTCACAAATTGTAAATGTTTTACCAGTCTCCTCACTCAGTTTTTGCAGTCCGGTTTTCAACCTGACGGACATATACTCATTTCTTTTTCTAGAAGTTTCTTCAATTTCTCTTTTACCAATCAGCATGGCAATAACGTGCACGTCTGTCCCATTTGGATCATCAGCACATATAATAGCACCACTGTCGCCCGGAGCGCAGAATCGTTCAATCGTTTCCGATGGTTCTATCATGTCGTCATTGTCTTCTACTATAAGGATATGTTGCATTTCTGGATCTCCCATCTCTGGCATCGTGATTGTTCCGCGACCTAAACTAGTAGTTGCGCCGTACATGTGAACGGGTAGATTCCGAAGCCAATCTATTTTGTCCATTGTAAATTCAAACAATCGGGCGCATTTTTGTCGTCCCCTTGAATCCTTGAACCATGTATCGTAATTGGCTTGTCCTTCTTGAATCACCGCAGCGGCTACATCGATATCTATTTGACCGCCACTTAACTCTTCAGATGCTGTTAGTATTTTTCCAATACGAATTGGTGAATTGTTTTCCCCGACAACGAACAATTCTGTTGCTCCCTTTACAACATGCTTTGAAACGAGAGCGCAAAGCTTTTTATCTTGTCCCATTAACGCAAACCCACCTAGAGTGCCGAAACGCTCCTCATCTGCACCTGTTTTGACAACTGCACCTACTCGACTGAAAAGCGTAGATGACGATATTACACTTTTAGTGTAATCAGTTATGTTAAACTCATTCAATATCGCACCGATCTCAGTGTCTTCTTGGTCGCTTTCTTCAACATATATATGGAACGTACCATTCCTGTATCCACAACCCCGGAATGTTTTTACTCTCGTCGACAATGTCTGAACCACCTGAAATTTTAAAGTTTTGACTTTGAAGTAATTTAGTATATATGCATACAGATCGTTCTTCATTTTCTTAGGTGTACATATATATACACAGAAATATAGTACGATTATTTACTAAACTATTTAATATATGCCATATTTATAAAGTTTTTCAACACATAACACACAGAGTAAAAGAATTGCTAGACATATAACCAATGAACATCGATATCCATTATAAGGGTAATAAGATAACAAAGGCAACTATATATAAGAACTGAGTGTCTGCCATGATTACATTCATAGAAATAAAATCTATAGTTTCATTGGTTTTTCATTAATTTGATACCAATAATACATATATAATACAATATTATATTGGCACTAGTTTTAGAACGAATGATCTGTACATATATGCCATTTAGCACGTTAAACGAGGATTTAAACTCATTTTAATAATTAAGTACAATTTTAATAAGTATTCGATAACAGAAAACGTACCTTTTCATTGACATGTCTTCCTGTCGCATTTCCAATGTTGTTTGGTCGTTCATACCTAGGGACATTGCTTCTGTAAAACAATCCAAGGATGTCTCCGATGAGTCGATTGATAACAGAGGCGTTTGGTAAAGAGCTAGCATAGCTTGAAGTTGAACAAACTGGTTCGTTTGATAACCTCTCTAGTTCCATCAACAGAGTTTTCAAATTTCTAAAAACGATTCTCTCCAATAATAGGTCTATTTCCCTGTAGTAATTTTCATGTGTCACCACTTTGATTTCGTCTTCACCGTGTTTATGGATTGCCAGCTTCGTGTCTTTACAAATGGTGTCATTCTCCACAAGAATAATTAAGTTATGCCTTTTATCCCAATACCAATCATCATATGGTGGTACTTTATTCAAAACTATTGTAATTACCTTTGGAATTTCAGCATTGATGTTGTCTCTCTCGAAGATTCTATCAATATCATCGAATGCTGCACCGAGAGGGCACGTAGTCAGATGAACAGCGTTACTAAATAGTTCAATTTTTATATTGGAGCTCTTTGCTATTTTATTGTGGCGTTCATTGATAGAACATAGTTGAGCTGAAGCATATTCATATCGAGGGAACTTACTGATGGGTATTTTGTTCGTCCATTCGGCGGTATCGATTATGCGCTGTTTCCGTAATAAAAGGCGATGTGTAGTTTCATTGCATTTCCTTTTTAAAACAGTCGAACAATCGTTACACGTGCATTCGTCATCGTTAGGTGAATCGTGTGTTGAACGGTGTAAATATAGGTTGACCGTATCGTCTTGCATTAATGACATCTGTACTACAATATATATATTTTATAGATATTTATTTTATGATAAGCAATGAAATACTGTATTTTATCAGTGAAATAAGCGTTAATTAATTATTTCACATTGAAGAAAAAAAAGAAAAAAAGAGCTAAAAGTTGAAAGGAAATTACTGCCAATATAAATATATTAAATGTGTTCTATTTTGGTATAAATGAGATATTTTTGGACTATTATTTGTAGTCGGGTAAAACATGTATAAAGCGGCTTAGTTATTCAAATTGCCTCCCTTGTTGTTCTGCCGTAGTTTCCTTAAAGGCTGTTTGTAAAATCATAAAAGAAAATATGTTGCTTTGTCGTGACCTTGCGATCTGGAATCCGATGTTCTACCACTGGATCATATACTTAATGTTTGTGCTAAAGTCATTGTGGCGTGTACCGAGCGGAACTAATTACACAACCTCAATTATATATACACGTTGCTCCCTACAATGATTCTGGTATATACACACTCTTAATTTATGACTGAGGAACTCGCTCATAAAAATGATTTGTGATTTAAACCCACCCCTTAATAAAACGTATTTACAGTAGCATATTATTTACAGTATATAGAAATAGACTGCTTTCCAGCTCGCAATGACAACATTTATCACTATTCAAGTGAGCCAGCTCAATCCTCTACAGTACGACTGAGCTACTCAACACTGAGTGCCAGCACACGTTATCAACTGAGCTGCTCAGTTTTACCAATTGACTTGCGCAATTTAGCGGCTCACACAGCGCAGTAAGTTTCTCAATAACACCTAGCTATACACCGAGTCGCACGCACCAGACCTGCGAGCTCGCTAGTAAATGAGGCCCCCGAAGTTTCCCCTTGTACCAGAAGGAATATACATGTAGGCCTTATTAGACTATAGCTACCTCTTACTGTGCAAGTGAACATCTTCGAGTCAAAACAACGAATCGTTAAAAATGTGTGTGTGTAGTTCTGAGGTTTATAGTCCCTCCACCAACAAACACGACAAGAGATTCCTTGAAGCGATGGGCACAATAGTGTCTGGACTGTAATCGTTAAAAATCTATCTTTCTGCAGTTTAAATCGTAAGTTATCGCGAGAGTTGAGATGGTTCAACCGCTAGCAGTGTTTCTGGTTACTCATGTAAGTAGCGAATGCAAAGCTGGGAACCAGTCTAAATTAAATCCTGTCGACTTCCGACACGGAAATGAAAGTACGAAAATGTGAAAACAAGTGTGTTTAACGATTTACTGAACAATAACTGTAAACAATATAACGGTGTCAATTCACATCCATAACATCATCTTCAGTTCAAAGATTTTAAGTTGTTAAAACGAGGCCATGACCTGTATTCATAAATCAACGCAAAGTGGAATATAGTACTTAAATCCAAACTCAAATGTTTTTCCATATTTTAAATACACTTACTAATCTCTCAGGGACACTACAAACCATCTATTTTAAGAAAAATATTAAGCAGCAGGTTGTATTTATCCATAACATTATTAATAATTAATAGACAGTCTTAAATCGATAGAAAATAGGTGTTTAAACATGGATACAATATTGATATGAAGCTTTATAAATATGGACCCTGGACTCATAATTTTGATTATTTATCGAAATACTTCAAAGAATTTATTTCAAAACTGACCAGTCCTTCGGATGAGAAGTCTTCTCTCTCAGATGTCCAGTGCAATACAGCGAGGATATATACTGGAGTATATGCGCTTTGTCCAAAGGAGCCTGATTTAAAAAAAAATCATGTTCAGAACATGTAGTTTGAAGTACTTAACACTAACTTTCAACACAAAGCACACATGGCGAATTAGTTACCTGTAATAATTGCGAATGTGGGGTATTTCTCTTTTGATATAAAATGTAAGACTGGTTGATTTTTCTAAACATGAAATAAGCCGCGTTGACGATGCAATCAATACTCTGCTACCTAATTGATTGATTCTATGCATCTATTACTCTTAATATCGTGTTGCTTTCAAAGTTTTACAAATTTGTTTGGAATACCTTGAAAAATAGAACTCACTTTGGCCGGTTAAAGTTACCTTTATATTGTTTCTGTTTCTGGTGTCTCTCATTGTGTTCATTGGATATAAATAAATGAAATATTTTCGATATAAATGAAATAATGAAATATTTTCGATATAAATTAAATATTGTCGATATAAATTAAATATTTATATTTCACCATATTTGAGTAGATGTCATTTTTCCATTCTTTTAAGTACACATATCTCATATTAATATCTAAGATATTATTTGCTTTGAATTTCCAAAGATTTTATGCCTGATTTCTGATTAAAACGAGCTTAGTTCTTATTAATGTAAATATACTCCTCAAAATAAGTTAAGGACCGCAAGAATATTTCTCCATATGCTTATCACTGAAAATGACTACATACTATGTTCAAACGGTTACACAAAATATGTAAACAATGTTGCATTAAACTGGACATTGTCAGGTCTTCTGCATTAGATGAAACAACAAAATGCTGATATGCATGGTTTTGTTATTTAAAAAGACTCCGAGATTTGTGATAATTTCTAAAAATCAATATTTGCCCCAAAACAACAATACCTAAAGTTTATTCATTACGTTTAATCACTAACAATGGAAAGATGAACGCGAAATTTTAATTTCCCCCGAAATTGACCTTTGACAGTTTAATGCATATACCAAACCCGTTTGGAAAACGCTGATTTTTTTATCCCACCCAAAATGAAGTAACGTTTCAAGACCTAGTTGCATATTTTACTCTGCAGCTTATCTGTAAAACTATTCTAATGACAATGGTGACAGATGTTTTTTAAGGAATCCATATTCATGAAAACAATACGAAATAACATGTTTGGGTGAAATCTTCTTTTTTTATTTAAATTTCAAAATATGAATTTTCAAATTATTTATTTTGTGCTGTAAAATGTTCCTAAAGAATAAAGAAACACGAAATAGTTTCCATATTTGGAATGCAATGTGTAGTTAAACTTGTGCGATGAGGCACTTTCATCTTATTGAAATAAAGAAGGGGTGGTCCTTAACTTATTTTGAGGAGTATACATTAACCGTACCACCGGTATTCACAATTCTTAATATTAACTGGTCATGTAAGTTTTAAGATAAATGTAATTTTTATTATAAAGGACGGTTTATTGCAATTGTTATTTTTTTCAAAGATTATATAATCTCATATTAATTCAAACATGTATTAACTTCAACAAAATCTCAAACCGTTTTACAATAACACAGTTCTAACATAGAACAGAACAGAACATACATTTTATTTTGACTTGTACAACATACATCCTCATATAGAAATATAAAACATATATACATATACATATCAGCCACATGACTAGCTAAACTGTGCATATTAACTATTTGATCCAGCTGTGCAAACAAGTTTAGGTTAAAGTTTTACGTTATCTTAATAAATAAGGTACTTTTTTCCCGATATTATAACGTTCACCCATGCTCATCATCGTATTTAAAGTCATTTATTTTAATAGCGGCTTGTAAAAGTTTACAGTAACTGAAGTATACGCCAAACTGTCCAAAACAGTTTCTCCTTTTCTCCTCCGACAAAAATATTATAAACGAACTACCTAATTAAATAAAAGTGTTTGCCTAACGACACTTCCAGATAGCAAGCACCAGTTCACATGTTCACATTATTAAAATTGAATCACGTTTACAGTAAGAATAACGATATCGTGAACGGTTTACATTTGATAAAGAATAGGCGAGTCATACATTTATAACTCCTCCTGGTAGCAGTGCTTATTGACCTTATTTAGTCGATGAAGACGTGATTTATCGGGATAATAAATGAGGAGTATATGTACGTTGGAAAAGGAATGTAAATGAGCACGATCGATTTTAAGTCTATAAACCTGGCAAACCTGGGCCCTGTTTTATTAAACATCTGATGATGAGTCTGAAATTTTAAAATCGTTCACTTTTTTCACCTAAGCATTCAATGTAGACAATTGTGTGTTCACGTAGTGCAGAAATATCACATGTAAATATCACACGCGCAAAGACGAAAAGACGACACATCAGCCGCGAAAAGACGCCATTTGATAATGTCGTCTTTTCGTTATTTCTTGTAGCCTTCTGTCGTCTTTTCGCTTCTAATCTGTCATCTTTTCGTTCTGTCGTTATTTCATATTTTCGTTCTGTCATCTCTTTGTGCTACATTTGTAAATCTTTTGGTCTTTTAGTTTTGTCATCGTTCATCTTTTCGTCTTTTCGTTCTGTCGTCTTTTCGCCTTCTGGTTGGCGCGTTTCGGTCATTGCGGCCATTTCATGGTGACTACTAGAAGTCGAATTGTCGAGGAATTGGGTCAAACATACAAGGAATGTGTATACTGTATGTCCAGTAAAAAATAAACGGAAATTAACAATATTAGATTACCATACTATTATATCATTACATTATTTATATGTATGATGTAGCAACACAAACCACCGAGTCGGTTTTAGCTCTACTGGCCGAAGACCAGCAGAGCTTATGGGATGACGAGTTGTTCGTCGTCCGTCGTCCGTTAGCTTTTGCCTTGTGAACACTCTAGGGCCTTCATTATTAATCGGATCTTTATGAAACTTTGCCAGTGTCTTTATATCAATGAAAGCTCGGGCAAATTTGAAAACCAGCCAGATCGAATTAATTTCACCGGAGTTATGGCCCTTGTTTTGCTGAAAAATGTCATATTAAGCCTTGTGAACACTCTAGCACCTTCATTTATTATTTGATCTTTACCAAACTTGTTGTTAATATCAATAAAAGCTCGGATAAGTTCGAAAATCAGCCAAATCTGATCAGTAACACCGGAGTTATGGCCCTTGTTTTTTCTGAAAAATGCTATTTTCTGCCTTGTGAACGCTCTAGCACCTTCATTTATTATTTGATCTTTACAAACTTGCACATATTGTTAATACCAATGAAAGCTGGGACAAGTTCTAAAACCAGCTAAGTTGGGTCAGTATCACCAGAGTTATGGCCCTTGATTTGCTGAAAAAAATGCCATATTCTGCCTTGTGAACACTCTAGCAGCTTCATTTCATTTTCCATCTGGTCTTTACCAAACTTTAAGAGATTGGTAATATCAATGAAAGCTCGGACAAGTTCGAAAACCAGCTATATCGGACCAGGAACACCAGAGTTATGTGCCGTTGAATTATTGAAATATGCCATTTTCAGCCTTGTGAACACTCTAGCACCTTCATTTTGTATTCGATCTTTCCCAAACTTGGTCAGATTGTTGATATCAATGAAAACTCTATCGAGTTAGAGAACCAGGCAGATCGAAAAAGGAACACTGGAATTATGACCCTCTTTCAATATTTGGTAATGCACACTCCAAACTCAAAGAGTCATGGTTTCAAATCTCACTGGAGGCATTTTTTTTCATAGGAAACCTTGGTTTATGGGTTCAATTCTTTTTCTTTTTTCTTTTTTTAAAAATTAAAAAAAATATATATTGTTTATTATTTTTTATTTTTTTTTGTTTATTTATTTTTGTACTTTTTTCTCTTGTTGGATCAGTTTTAAATAGAGTTATAGGGAAGAACTTCAAAAATCTTCTCCTCTGAAACTACAAGAGATAAAGGTTTAATATATTTTATTTATTATCAGCTTTTGGATCCTCTACCAAGTTTGTTCAAATGGTGAACCTGGGGTCAAATTTGGGCCCCGCCCCGGGAGTAGCAAGTAGAGCGATACAGGCCCTCTTGGGCCTCTTGTTTTTTCCAGACCAACTATTTTCATAAATAATTATTTGATTCGGATTGACACCATTCACCATTACCTACAGTCTCTTTAACTTTGCACTTAATTAAAAAAAAGAGAAAAAGAAGAAGATAAACCCAATAAAAAACGCCTTAAACATTGTTCAATCGATCGTCTGCCCACGATCTGTCATCTTTGTCGTGGTTTGTTCGAACCTTCATTGTAGGGTGTGCTCGATAACGGAGCTATTTAATTCGGTGTGATTAAACTTAAAAAACAAATGAAAGAACTCATGTACTGGTATTTCATATCAACTAAAAACTTTAAAAAACCTGCTGCAATATTAAGATAAGAGACAAGAACATGCAAACAAAACTACACTCTGGTGACATCAGTATGAGAATGTCGGTATGAAGTGCACCCCGCGTATATTTAATACATTCGATAATCTATTAAAACATAAGCTTGTGATGTCTGTTTAAAGTCATTATTTATACAGCAGGGGTTATCGCAAATACGAGATCACAGCACAAAGTTACGACAGTTACGATAACTGTTACAAACACGTGGGGCCATATATTTAAATGCATGATGTCAAACCGTGAGCATATAAAACATCCTAATTTTACTGGAGAATACTCTACCAGTATGGTGGGCGTCTCATACATCCGTACTATACAGAAACAAATACATCACACTACCTTACAGTGTGATGGGCGGCCAGTACATCCGTATTAGATACAGATCAATATGTTCCAGTATCAAACAGTTTGGTGGGCGGCCCATACATCCGAATTATGTACAGACCAATATGTTTCACTACCTAACAGTTTGATGGGCGGCCTATACATCCGTACTACACAGAGATCAATATTTTCAACTACCTACCAGTGTGGTGGGCAGCCCATACGTCCGTACTATACAAAAACCAATATGTTTCACGACATACCCGTGTGATAGGCGGCCCATAGATCCATACTATACACAGACAAATATGTTCCAGTACCCAACGGTGTGATGGGTGACCCATACATCCGTACTATACACAGAACAATATGTACCAGTACCTATCATTGTGATGGGCGGCCCATACATCCGTACTATACACATATCAATATGTTCCAGTACCTACTGGTGTGATTGGTGGTCCATAAACCCTTGACCAGACCAACATGTTCCACTACCTATCAGTGTGGTGGGCTGTCCATACATCTGTACTATACACAGACCAATATGTTCCACTATCTACCAGCGTGTTGGGCGTCCAATACATATATATTATACACAGATCAATATGTTCCACTACCTACCAGTGTGACGGGCGGCCCATACATCCGTACTACACACAGAACAATATGTTCCCTACCTACCAGCGTGTTAGGCGTTCCATACATCTGTACTTTACACATACAAATATATCTCCCTATCTACCAGCATGTTGGGCGTATCATACATCCGCACTATACACAGAACAATATGTTCCACTACCGAACTGTTTGATGGGCGGGCCATACATCCGTACTATACACATACCAATATGTTCCAGTACCTAACAGTTTGATGGGCGTCCTATACATTCGTACTATACACAGACCTAAATGTTCCACTATCTAACGGTGAGATGGGCGTCCTATACATTCGTACTATACACATACCTAAATGTTCCACTATCTAACATTGAGATGGGCGTCCTATACATTCGTACTATACACCTACCTAAATGTTCCATTATCTAACGGTGAGATGGGCGGCCTATACATCCGTACTATACTCAGACCAATACGTTCCACAACCTAACAGTACAACTAAAACATATATCAGATAGCAAATCCCTGTTAATTCAATTTTCATTGAAACTTTAGATTTTGAAAAACGTTGTTACCTTTAACGTAGACAATTGTTACATTTAACGTTAAGATGGAACGTTGATACCTTTAGCGTTAGCGTTGTTACCTTTAGCGGCCGTTGTTACCTTTAGCGTTAGCGTTGTTACCGTTAGCGGAAGATGTGATTGTTACCTTTAGCGGCCGTTGTTACCTTTAGCGTTAGCGTTGTTACCTTTAGCGGAAGATGTGATTGTTATCTTTAGCGGCCGTTGTTACCTTTAGCGTTAGCGTTGTTACCTTTAGCGGAAGATGTGATTGTTATCTTTAGCGGCCGTTGTTATCTTTAGCGTTGGAATTGTTACCTTTAGCGGCGGTTGTTACCTTTAGCGGAATTGTTACCTTTAGCATTGTTACACAGGCCACTAATTTCTTTCACATGGAATACATGTACCTGGAATCGTATTTATCCATGTTCGGTGGATAAAATTACGCCCAAATCTTAAATTGATTGAATAGTCCCTAATTGCTTAAACAGGCAGCGTGGCGGATTTTATGGATGTGTTTCACACATGGATCCAATATAAATGCAACGGACACGTTGGTTACCTTGGTATGAGCCCACACTTCTTAGGCATGAGGGTTCGCTCTGGCTTAATTTAAACTCGCCCGCGCTTCAATGAATCTGGGCCCCGTTTTAAACATCTTACGATTATTCTGATCATAAATCAAATTATAAAATCATCAATTTTTTCCACCTAAGCATTCAATGTAGACAATTGTGTGTGCACCCACCGACTGGCGTGTCCATATCCAGAGAAATTAACGATAATAAATATATGTTAATATAAAACATATATAATTAGAAACACCTCATACCTCCTGTTTCAGTGTTTCAGAAGTGGTCAATCACCAAGCATGAACTGAGTTGCAATACATTTTTCTTACAAATTTTCTGATTAATTTTGTAAAGTGATAAGGAATTCGTCAGACCCCATTAATAAAGTTCATAAATCACATCTCCATAAAATACATGTTGTGATATTCCTAGTTACAGAAACGATTTGAGGTTGGTGTTGTACTTCTCCAGCAGCTTTTTGTTGCTTTGAGAAGATCTACGTAGTTTGTGATAACGAAAACCTTACGTAAGACGTGAACTTGTATACTAACTTGATTTCGATCATTGACGTATTTAACATGGTTACATGACATAGCCAAACCATGACTTTAATCTACCCCCCCAAAAAACACAATCTATTTATAAATCTTACGTTGTGTCGCGAATAAATTATCCAATAAATGGATCTTGTGACTTAACCCTAAATTACATTTTTATGTAGGCCAAAAGGCAAGTTTACTGTTAGAAAATCAAAGTTACAATATTTTAAGTGTATACGAACTTGCCCATATGCATTACATCATTTATCAGAGGACACCATTTATAATTACATATTCTAATGCGCAACATATACATTGTGTGATAAAGGAGATAGAGATGAATGCATTTTCGTTTATTAAAACATTTCCTACAGTTGTTTATGCTCATTTTTTACGCGCATACCTAAGAGCGATTATTTAAACAAATAACCTGATGGGGATATCTTTATTTACACTCTTACGTTTTATTGGGATGACAATAGAATAAGAGTAAGGTTTTGTGCACCCTAGAACCTCGTTTACACCCCCGCGGCCTTTTTTGCCACTGACCGTTCTAATGCGGTGAGCCCTATTGTCAAACATTTTATGTTTGTTATATCATATCTTGCCTTTTATTCATCTGTGTAATTATTGCTTGTTTCTATGCGTGTTTATGGTTGACTGTGGTCCTTGAATCTACATTTCCTGTTCATTTTTTATATCTACTTTTATAAATTATAGCAGACGTTCGTCGAATTAAAACCTACTTCACCCGTGACTTATTCATATTCATCAGTTAGTATTTGTTTAAGTATAGCGTGTGTAGCTTCAGGGCCTTTTTTATCTTTCTCTGCAGTGGCCTGTATAAGGCCTCTTCCCCACCAAAACTTCTTTTAAAATCATGCAGATTTCTCCATCTACTTGTATGGGATGCTGTGTTGTCTGTCTGTCCGTCCGTCCGTCTGCCTCTCTGTCTTTCTGTCCATCATTAACATTTTCCTTGTGGGCACTCTAGACCCTCCATATTTTATCCGATCTTTACCAAACGTATACGGTAGTTATATATCCATAAGATCTCGGACGAGTCCTTGATTTAGTTAAAAATGCTGTATTTTTCCTTGTTAAGACGAGAGGACCTTAATTTCCTCGGATTTCAACGAAACTCTGCAGGGATGATGAGTACCAAGCCTAGTTGTACATATTGTCACAGTGTTCCGTTTGAATGATTTTGGCAGAGTTATTGCCTTTTAAATATAATTAACAAACATTATCTGGACTAGTTCTCCTGAACCTCTGGCCGGATTTCAACGAAACGTTTTACGGATGATCAGTACCAGCCTAGTTATGCATATCGTCGAAGTGTTCCGGTTGAATATTTTTGGCGGAGTTATTGCCCTTTAAATGTTTTAATACACACATTTTGTCTGAACTAGTTCTCCTAATCCACTGGCCGGATTTCAACAAAACTTGGCAGGGATGATCAGTATCAAGCCTAGCTGCGCATATCATCGCCATCTTCTATATGAATGATTTGACATAGTTATGGCCCCTTATACACACACTTTTTATCAGGACTAGTTTTCCTGAACCCCTGGCAGGATTGATCAGTACCAAGCCTAGTAGCTCATATCGTTGTAGTGTTCCGGTTGATTGATTTTTAGTGGAGTTGTGGCTTTTTGATCGAAATAAAGTTTTTACAAGAAAACGTCTTCATCAGTATTTTCGTTATCACAAACTAGACAAGTAGATAGATCTCAAAATTCTACCGCCGCAACGAAAACCTACTGGAGAAGTGCAACACCAACCTTAAAACACTTCTGCGGGATCTGGCGGGTTTCCTGACCACCTTACAAAGTGAATCAGAAAGTTCGTCAGAAAAGGATACGACCCTTTAGTGTTACAAGGCACTGCATGTTTAATGATTGAACCCTCTACAGTCAGTCACTACGCTTCACTTTTCCCTTGTGCGATGACTGGATAACATTTTGGGACTCTATGATTGTACCTACTGAAACCCCGATCAAGGAAGGTAGTTGCATGAGCCTTTGTCCCTCGGGTTTTCTGGTCGTACCCTAGATTAGTTTTCTCTTTGGCTGCAACTGCTGTGATTGTTCAGTACAATTCTGGATACATCCTGAGATGTTTCTTATTTTGTATTTTATATAGCTTTACAACAACATCTTAGTGTTTCGTTTGTTAGTTTCTCTTTGGATGTGGACTATATTGTTAGAGAATTCCTTTTGATGGGATGTAGTTTTGTTTACACTGTCAGTAGCCTACTTTGCCACTGACCGACACTGTCAGTGGCCTACTTTGCCTACCGTTACAAGGCGGTAGCCCCCTATTGTCAACCATTTTGTGTTTGTGATGTCGTTTGCATTTATTATTACTTTTGCCTTCCTGTTTGTCTGTTTGCGTGTTTGTTTCTGTGTTTTGTGGTTGACTGTCCTCCTTGAATGCTACTTTCCCTGTCTCCGATCTTTTTATATTTCTTGTCTATCTGGGCGCTGAAGACAGGATAATAGCGAGGATTGTGTACACATAAAATAGATTCAAGCTAACCTGTAGGCCTTATTGCCTACTGACCGTTCCAAGTCGGTATTCCTGTCTTCACCACCCCTTATGTTGTATTTTGTGTTTTTCATTGTATAATTAATTAAATATTGCTCCTTGTTTGTAGTACAGTGCGGACCTACTAGGTCTCACTACAGAATTACCTCCCTTGACCATGACGGTAGGAAGATTCCTACACCGTAAAAAACTAGGGCTGTGTTAATCGGTTTGCTCTCAACTTGGAAATGTGCAATCATTCTCTTATTTCTGCCTTCAGGTGACAATATTGGAACATGTTCATGACTTCTGCCAAGTTTGGATGCCACTGGGTGATTTTCGAGGAAGATATGATAATTTGAAAATGGGTAGGAATACAGTTGAATTATCAGTGAAATGGAGCTAGTTTTGAGGGGTGCTGAAAAAGACTGGAATTTTTTTTTTTTTAATCTGGTCAACTTTTGATTTTTTGTGGATATTCTGAGCTTCAGAGGAAGGTTTGCAGATTGAGGGGAGATTTAAAGACCAATGGACATTGTATAGTATGTTTGCAGTGGTCCACAAGTGACCGTTTCTACATATATTATATAGTGTTGATTAATTCACTAGTGAGACGTTAAACAACCCTCATCTGGATCAGTGAACGGCTTGATAGACAGCGTTTGTTGTTGCCAGAGTGGATTTTTTATAGTGAAATCTTGATTTTAGAGTGAAACAGTGCATTTCTAAGGTATAATATGGATTTTGATAAGTATTTGATGCTTTTGCAATGTAAAATAGACTACTTTGCTTCTAGTCGGACTCCGTGCATGCGTTATAACCGTCATTTGGGACATAATAGATGAATCTGTGGTCAGAAAGTTTCAGAATATGGGAGACAGTCGATTGTTTTGACTGGGAGACATACTCAGATGAACATGTTAGCTCATAGAGTGATGTATATGTGTGTGATGTGTTCCTGGTATTCCTAGGGGAATGGACGTGTCTCATCTCTGCCACAACAGTTTATGTTTGCGATTTGACCATCTCAGCTTGGAGCCTTATAGCGTCAACATGGAAAGACAAAGATGCCTGCACTTGATACCAATACTGTGTTTAGGACATAAAGAGTATCCTGATTGCATGCTTCATGTGAGTAGATTGTTTATATTATCCTATTGTAGTGTTTCATGTCAAATTGTTACCCCCCCCCCCCCCACTTTTCATATAGCAAAATGTGTGATCATTGTTTACTTGTCGAGAAGGTCAGTTGAGTATGTTTTATGTTGTCGTTGGTCATCGTATACTTTAAATTTATTCACTTTGTTGATAAATCTGGCTGTTTTATAAGTTTGTAACATTTGTCGCTGTTTGTCGTACGTATTTTTGTCCTGAATTTTCTTAAGTGACCGTAACACGTTTCTGTTTTGGGGAAATGACCTTCTAACAGCATTAACTTGTTCTATGGCTGAATTTGCTCGTCTGTCATTAAACCGTGCTGCGGCACTTAATTTTCTGCCTTTAGCGTTACGTTGAAAGGTTACGTCTTTCGGGTTTGAGGCATTGATACCGTGATTTGTGTCGGCACCTTTACATGTCTTGGTCGCAGCGTCTTTTCCCAGTCGAACATTTAAACAGTCGATAAGTTTAGTTTATTTTTGTCGTCTCCCTGAATCTTTAGAGGTTTACATGATGTTGGCATAAAATGTTTTCTCCACGTTGAGATTGGTGGATTACCCCCACACGACATGGAATATTTACTACAAGTTTTCCCACATTTATCCTGGTAGCAGTCTATTATAGCCATCTTCACCATTTTTGTTGTAAAAAGGGAATATTTGTGTCGCCTATAGTCTGCTGTACATTTTGAAACTCAAGTCAGTACACGGTGAGATACGTCCTTTGCAAAGCATTTCTGAATGTATGCTCGGTCCCGTTTGGTATGTCCAGGAAACATCTTTTGTGAAAACTCAGTCCTCTTAATTTTATTTCTCATTGTTTTAGTAAGATGTACAACATCTGCCATTCTTGACATGGGTTTGCCCGTGATAGCAAGTTGAGCAGCACGAGCGCCCTTGAATGCTTTGCTGTCCCAGTCTGTTGTCATGTTGTCAGTAGTGATCGGCGTGTCACTCTTCAATATCGATTCCATCGCTAATCTGGCCTCTATGTTCGTCACTTGTAAACAAAATATGACATTTGTATCGACTTGACGGTTATTGTTGCATTAGTCAATAACTTTTTTATTATTTCTTTCTTTTTTTCATTACTTATTTATTTATTGATATATTTACTTACTTACTTACTAAATTACTTACTTACTTACTCACTGACTTACTTACTTACTTACTTACTTACTTACTTACTTACTTACTTACTGATCTATCTATCTATCTATCTATCTATCTATCTATCTATCTATCTATCTATCTATCTATCTATCTATCTATCTATCTATCTATCTATCTATCTATCTATCTATCTATCTATCTATCTTATCTTATCTTATCTTATCTTATCATTCTTATCTTATCTTATCTTATCTTTCTTATCTTATCTTATCTTATCTTTCTTGTGATGTGATGTGAGATGTGAAGTTAATAGATATTAAATAATGTTTAATTAATGTGATGACATCATGAAGATGACGTCATGAATATGACGTATCGTCATGAATATGACGTTACGTTTTGGCGTAAAAATCTGACCATATTAGATAAGGAAGGTTTAGGATTTCATCAATCCAGCTTAGCCATCCACTACAATTACAAGTAAGCTTATCTACCAACAATGAAGTTTCTTTGGAAGCAGAAATGATAAGTCAAAGATGATGTACTGTTCGATTAATAAAGCATTTATTCAAGAAACCAATAAATTGCCATATAAGGGCATGCATTTTGACACTTGAATTAGGTAATATTACACAAACAGTAAATTTTATACAATGATAAGATAAAGCAATCATAGAATACTAAAACTTAAAAGTTTCAAACATTTTCTTTACCAAGTATAGAAGATATTCAAGTTTAGCGGGTGATATGTCGTGGCAGCTCTGTGCATTTTCAAGTCGTCCGAAACTGACTTGAAGCAAATGTGACCGGCTTCATGTTTTGTGCCATTTTGTTAAAAATAGTCCGCGGATAACACCAAGTAAAGTCATTTTATGCTCGTCAATATTGTTACTTTGTTTGATAAAGTTTTGAGACTTATGTCAAAAAAATAATTCAGTTAAAGGTCTCACTACAGAATTACCTCCCTTGACCATGACGGTAGGAAGATTCCTACACCGTAAAAAACTAGGGCTGTGTTAATCGGTTTGCTCTCAACTTGGAAATGTGCAATCATTCTCTTATTTCTGCCTTCAGGTGACAATATTGGAACATGTTCATGACTTCTGCCAAGTTTGGATGCCACTGGGTGATTTTCGAGGAAGATATGATAATTTGAAAATGGGTAGGAATACAGTTGAATTATCAGTGAAATGGAGCTAGTTTTGAGGGGTGCTGAAAAAGACTGGAATTTAAAAAAAATTAATCTGGTCAACTTTTGATTTTTTGTGGATATTCTGAGCTTCAGAGGAAGGTTTGCAGATTGAGGGGAGATTTAAAGACCAATGGACATTGTATAGTATGTTTGCAGTGGTCCACAAGTGACCGTTTCTACATATATTATATAGTGTTGATTAATTCACTAGTGAGACGTTACTATGCCATTGCGTTTGGACGCTGTGGTTTCTATAGGACCCTATATCACATCATTAACGAAACTTGGTTGTGTATATCATTGTCGTGTTCAACTTGAATGAATTTTGGCGGAGTTATGTCCCTTTAAAGGTTTTAATACACATACTTTATCCCGACTAGCTCTCCTGATCCCCTGGCTGGATTTCAACGAAACTTGTTGGTAGGATGATCATTACCAAGCCTAGTTGTGTCTATCATCATCGTGTTCATTTGAATACTTTGAGCGGAATTATGACCCTTTCCCCAGTGGGGGAGACAAATACTAAAAATAACTAATAGTTCTAATTTGATATGGTTATTTAGGGACTCAAGTTTTGACCACCTGTATAAAGTGCCTCTCTTCAGAGGAACTTGCATTAATTTATTATAATGGAGTTTCGACCTTGTGACGCTAACTCCATCCATTCTCTTTGAGATTTCATATTCATGTGTAGTTCTTAGTTAGGGATGTGTAGATGTACACAATAGCTTAGCGTATTTTTGTTCTATCTGCTGGGTCGCCTAGGGGGTAATCGGGTAAAAAAGAGTTAATATCTTGTCCAAATGTAAAATGCATTTATAAAACGGATTTTGTCCTCTCGCGTTAAGGGTCCCCTCTACATGTGTACAACTTTAGGAACTTGCAGTAATGTTTATGTCCGACCGCCATTTTGCTCAGTGTAGCGCGAAGGGTTTTGTCATAAGCGCCATAACAACTAATATTCCCATCACTCCGAACCACTGACTCTATATATGATATAGCCAGTAGAGCAAAAATGGCCTCTTGGGCATCTCGTTTAAACTTACCTTGGACATTTCATTTCTCATTTATGAATTTTTCCACAATTAAGGGCAAAAGCCCACTTCCCTCAAACTGATAAATGGCACCTGAGTTTTAACAAAACACGTGTGTGTTCTCCATAATTTTACAACACCTAAATATTTTTTTCCCACAAAATACTATACTACTAGATAATATTGAGTTGTAGCTTTTTATATAGGTCTTTGAAAATGGCAACAGAACTCCATTTGCCATTTATTACATCATTTTGTCTAGGACACCTGTTTTAGACAACCAGTTATCTGCACCAATTCGAATTGAGCGAGTTTTGTAGATTTCATCCCAGGGTCTGACTTGTTTTAATATGGACTGTTCCAAAATCACAAAATGGATTGGGGTTTACCTTGATGTACCTCCCGAACCTCAAGAAGTACTATAACTGCTGTAACAAGGCATACGTTTGTGTGACTGCGTACTTAAATTAATAACATCTGAAACATTGTTTTGGTTCGAGTTTCACTTTCTAATTGAATATTTGTTAGATTGCCAGATTGCCAGATTGCTTGAAATCTTGCACCTGCAATCTGCACCAGAAATGGACGATCAGTTAGTAAATGCGAAGAATAAGCAAGCTCGCTAACCCTAAAAAGCCACAAAAATGCAATTATATAGGCAGCTGCAGCTAATTCCAACTCGTAATTTGAAACACAAATATTTTCTAAGATCTACATGTTAATGTGTCATACATTATTTCGATGCGACAATCAAATGTCCATCTAAAACATCATATCACAAGGATATTATTTACCCGAAACTTGACAGTAGAATCCACTTGGTCTATGTTGTTCCTTCAAATAATATTACCAGGAATTTTAATAATGGCTCAAAAGTTTCAGTTACACCTCTAGGATCACCTGTTTTGAGGAAATACCATATAGTTCATTCAAAACGCAGGGTGTTTCCCTCTATTAATAAGTGCAATTCTAAAAGGTGCAGTTGTTGCAAATATTTATATGTTAAGTCCACCATTAAATCGGCTGTTAATGGTAGAATGTTTAATGTTTGTCTAGCTTCAAATGTTGATTGACGTACATCTCACGTCATTTATGTTTTGACTTGAAATGCACCACGTTGCGGTATATAATATGTTGAACAAACAGGTCGATCTTTAAAAGTTCGATTTCGTGTGAACATAAATATAATGCAGGTAATCCTAAAAAGTTAAAAAAAATACTTGTACCAACGCTTTCGAACTTAAGTGGATGAAAAACTTACAGACACCATATCCACTCGGCCTTAATGACAATATTTATCAACAAGGAAATATTTCAAAAGATCATAATTTTGACATTTATTCTATATTTTCTATTCGAACTCAGGGTCATAGGCGTAATGGTAACATCAAACGTAAATCGCGTGTAATTATTTCAGTTGCTGATTAACATACTATTTTTAAGCAGTCTGGAAAACACTCTATGCTTTCACGGCTTACCTCTCTGTCCATTTGTTCACTAAAGTTGATCGACGAGGAAGCAGACAAAATATTCATTCGTACAGAGCCCTTGTATAACACTTCTTCCATAATTCAAAGCTGCACACAACATGTTCTCCGACCCCATATTGACAAGGAGTCTGATCACGTCAGGCATATCAAAATGTTACTATGCTCCAGCAGGTCATGTTATCACCGGTCATCACTGGTAATTGTGATACTGTTGATAAACTTATTCGGCATCTGTTCGGAAGGTCCTAAGTATAGATTACCTTCAACTATCGATTTTAATGCCTGTCGTGCTCAGATCGCCCAATCCATTGAGGATTTTAGTATAAAATGGTGCCGTAAAGAACATGCGGACCCAAACACTCTTTCTACTTGGAAAAGTCAATTTATAAAATTATACATACACGTTTTAACTTTTATAATACTAACCCCTCTTTACTTCCTCCGAGACCTAGGTTTCTCTTTAGTAATTTAAAATCGGGAATTCAAGAATTTCATAAAAAAATATATTTTAGTTCCTGCTGCTAAAGCAGTTAATAATGTAATTATTGTTTTACGCCTACATTACGTCAATGTTTTATCTCTGGAACTCGGTAGCACTAATTCGTTTACTCATTCTACAGAGGATCATGTTGTTTCAACACATATCACTCGGTGCACTACTTTCAAGGCTGGGGTAGACGAAAAGCAGAACAAACTGCCAACTATATACTGGATTCATGAATAACATAAAAATCCGTATAAGGCTCGCTTTATTTCGATTTCTAGTGCCTGCACCACCACAAACATCTCCAAACTTTTAACTTCTTGTCTTACTGCCGTTAAAGATCACGTTAAACAATATTGTGATGAAACTTGTTTGGGTCTATAACAAATTCAGGAGACGTTCTTGATAAAATTTGCAATAAACCTCAAGTTTCATCTATTAGCACTTACGACTTCTCTACACTATATACAGCCTTGCCACATCACCGTATCAAAGACAGGCTTATTGCTCTTATACAAAAAACATTCACTAGGGAACTACATTTTTGGCCTGTTATATGGAACGACCGTTTATAGACAAATTGTTGGTATCCCTATGGTTACGAACTGTGCACCCCTTGTCGCGGATTTGTTTCTATACTTATATGAAAAAGATTTCATATTGAATCTTTCACCAGATACCCAGGCAGATGTTATTGAAAGAAATATAAAAAGATCGGAGTGGGAAAGTAGCATTCAAGGAGGACAATTAACCACAAAACACAGAAACAAACCGACAAACAGACAAACAAGAAGGCAAAAGTAATAATCAATGCAAACGACATCACAAACACAAAAGGTTTGACAATAGGGCTACCGCCTTGGAACGGTCAGCGGCAAGGTAGACCACTGGGGGTTTAAACCGGTTCTAGGGTGCAACAAACCTCACACTTACCATACTTCATCCCATTAAAACAGGACCTTTAATTTGAAGCCTTTAATGACATCTCTCGTTATCTGGATGACATATTGAACATTGACAACCCTTTCTTTTTCTACTATGGTTAATAATATATACCCCAAAGAACTTCAACTTGACAAAGCTAATATTTCTGATACTAGCGCTTCTTTTCTAAATTTCCATCTCTCAGTTGAAAACGGTGAAATAATTAGTAAAATATATGACAAGAGAGATGATTTTAATTTTGATATTGTCAATTATCCCATTTTGATGGGGATGTTCCCCGAACTTCTTATGGGGTCTATGTGTTTCAACTGATTCGTTTTTGCTAGAGCTTGTACTCGAGTTGAGGATGTTAATATTCTTTATCTTTGTATAAATAAAAAGCTACTCCATCACGGTTACCGATACCATAAACTTCGTAAAACCTTTGCAAAATGTTATTATCGTAACCCTGCTCTTCTTTCCAAATATAAAAGTTATTTAAGAACTCTTCTGCGACAAGGACTATCACAACCTGACTTCGATGGTGACTTGATTTACAAACTTCGTAACATCCTTGGTCATAATCACTTTCATACTATCTTTGTTAAGCTTGTTAAAAGGTTTATCAAAAGAGGTTATGACCCTATCATTTTGCAACGCACTGCATACTTGGTGGCGGACCCATTTACAGTTCGCCACTATGCTTTCCTCTTTTATTGTGCGATGACAGGACAGGCTGTGGACCCTATGATGACGTCTACCTAAAGCCCAAGAGGACGGTGACGTTTTGTGTTTGTCTGCAGTCTTGTCTTGTCGTGCCCTCAATGGCTTGTTCTCTTGTTGCTCTGGCTTCTGCCAAGTCATTGAGTACATTCTGTATGGCTTTCTATGCTATTGTTGTTTTGTGTTTATATATACACGAGCATCTTTGTGTTTTACTTATATTGCCTAGTAATGCTTCATTGTTGGTTAGAGAATAGTTCATGGCGTGGATTTCTTTATTTACACTGACCCGTTTTATTCGGTTGACAGTAGGGTATGTGTGAGGATTGGTGCACTCTAGAATCTGGTTTAAACCCCAGCGGCCTTTTTTGCCACTGACCGTTGCAAGGCGGTAGCCCTATTGTCAACCCTTATGTGTTTGTGATGTCTTATTTGGCTTTTTATTCATCTTTAAATTTGTTCTTTGTTTTTGTGTGTGTTTGTGGTTGACTGTCGTCCCTGAATGCTGCTTTTTCTGTTCGATTTGTATATCTATATTGGTAACTTACAGCTGATATCTTGCAGAAAATTATCCGTTATGAGCCAGATATGATATACAAGTTGTTAATTGAGTTTCTTTTACAGGCTAAATTGCATCAGATACGTTTTGATAATAGAGTCAATGCATTGCTGTATGCTCTGCGTGTATTTACGCAACACAAACATTTTTGAGCATTTGTATTCCCTTTCGAAGATGACTCTTTGGATCTGCCTTGGGTGCTAATATTGGAATTAAGCTGCGAACGAGAAATTATAACAACGCTAAAGGTAACAATTCCGCTATTTAAATTTAACAGCCGCAACCAAAGCTAACAATTTCAACGCCAAGATAACAACCTATGCTAAAGGTAACCGCAGTGTTCAACATCTACAGTTTCAATGAAAATTAGGTAAATAGGTTCTGGTTACTTACTGTGGCCCCTGATTCAAAACGTTTCAGCGGTACATGTTCATTGTAAACATCAATATAATAAAGTGAGAAAAGATGATGAGTGTCATTGCTTTGTCTTATAAAAAACAAATCAGACACTTTCAACGCAACATAATCGAGCAAAAGAGTTTATACAAAGAATGTACTCCTCAACTCTAAGACATGAACAATTTAAATACAATTATGCAAAGTGAACCATAAAGAGTCCAAACTTGGTGTTTTTTTCCGATCATTTTGTTTATTAAGTCATAATAAAAAACATGGACTGATACAGCATTTGAGTTAAGGTATGTGTGTTTGTGGTGGTGGGGGTGGGATGGGGGTGGTGGTGGGGGGGGGGGGGGGTGGAGAGGAGGACCTAATATTGTCCAACTAAAAAGAAAAAAAGGTTGACAAACACACAAATATTGTTTAAACTTTCTCAGATTTCAGGTGGCACCGGATGAGCATACCCGTCCCCGAAAAACACTAATACGTGTTACTTATTGATTTTAATTGTGTCTGTCTTTAAATGTTTGATAAGCAAAACAAAAACAAAGAGGAAAAAACATGAAACAAAAACGTTCGGTTGGGCCCCACTGGAACAGTATATGAAACGTTTTTACGTTCCTGTCAGATTGTTATTCTTTTAAACTGGCAACTGGCTAAACTAACGATGTTCGAGTGACAACTGTTCACTGTTCATCATTCCAATAGAAAACAATAAACAATTATTCTAAAGAAAACAAGGGTCCCAATGTGACACAATATACGCCCGTCATATGACCATCATCGGCTTGTTCAATTTTACCTTGGCTATGCCCCAAATTTCATCAAGATGTGAATTATAAATGTTAAAGTTGTGCGGAAACCTCAAAAGTCGGCAATTTTCAAAAATCAAAGGACTATAACTCCGGAATAATAGGTGCGATATGACTGGTTAATGACATTGACTGAGATATTTTGCGCATAAACAATGTTGGGTTTCATTAAGATTGGATTATAAATGTTAAAGTAATTGAGCGGGAACCGAAAACATCATCAATTTCCAAAAAAAATATAAGGACCATACTTCTGGCATTATGTTTGCAGTATTGCTGGTTATCTAACTTGACCGAGATAATAAGTTGCATCAAGATCGGATTATAAATGTTAAAGTTATCGAGCGGACACCGCAAAAATCCTCAGCTTTCAAAAATCAAAGGGCCACTACGATGTTTCTTGAGCAAAAGCGTTGGTTATCGAACTTGACCGAGCTATTGCGGCCATAAAAACTGTGTCCCAGTTTCATTAAGATTGGATTAAAATTACTCAAGTTATGGAGCGGACATCATCAATTTCAAACATTCCTGTTGAATACATAATTTATGATAATGATGAAACCAAAAACTTCAAAATAAAAGCTGTACATATAGCAGAACTAAAGTGGATGAAAAACTTGCAGACACCATTTCCACTGGGCCTTAATGATAATATTTATCAACAAGGAAATATTTCAAAAAAGCCTTATATTGACATTTTTGCTATATTTTCCATTCGAAAGCGTAAATCTAGGTCGCATGGTTGTAGATGTAATGGTAGCATCAAACAGAAATCACGTATTACTATGTTAGTCGCTGATTTACATACAATTTTTAAACAGCCTGGAAAGGACTCGACACTATCTTGTCTCAGCTCTCTATCGATTTCTTCACTTAAGCTGATTGACGAGGAAGCAGACACAATTTTCATTCGAACAGATCCTTTGTATAACACTGCTTCGTAATTCAAAGCTATACGCAGCATGTTCTCCGACCCCATATTGACAACGAGTCTGATCACGTCAGACATTTTCTAAAATATCTTTATCTTAATAGGGGCATGGATTTTATTGACATACCAAGTATTTTTCGAGATAATCGTGTTGTTGATTCTATTCCTAAATATTTCAAAAATTCCGAAAAAAACTATAATTTTTTATAAGTACAAAAAAAACTAATAGAAATATGATTTTCAACTACAACAAAATAGTGTCTGACCTTGATATATTAAATAACACTCCTAAGGAATGCGAGTGTAGAACATGTAAATGTTGATGTGCTCCGGCCGGTCATGTCATTAGTGTTAATTTTGATATTATAGATAAACGTATTCTGCAGTTGTTTTCTAAATGTCCTAAGTATAGATTAGCTTCTGTGATTGATTTTAATGCATGTCATGGTCAGATCGCCCAATCCATTGAGGATTTTAGTATTAAATGGTGTCGTAGAGAACATGCTGAACCTAACACCCTTTCTACTTGGAAAAATACTATTTTTAACATCATAGATACCTGTATTAACTTCTATACGCTAACCCCTCCCTACTTCCCCTAGACATAGGTTTTCATTTCGTAATTTAAAATCGGGAATCCAGGAATTTCATAATAAGTTCATTTTACTTCCTGCTGATAAAGCAGCTAATATTATAATTATTGGTTGACGCCTCCATTACGTCAATGTTTTATCTCAGGAACTCGGGAGTACTAATTCGTATACTCCAGTACAATCTACTGAAGAAAATTGTTGTTACGACGCATATCACTCAGTGCAAGATTTTCAAGGTTAGAATGGTCGAAAAGCAAAACAGACTTCTAGCGATGTACTGGATTCCTAAATTACACAAACAACCATATAAAGCCAGTTTTATTTCCAATTCTAGTTCTTGCACCACTACAAATATCTCCAAACTTTTAGCATCTTGTCTCACTCCCGTTAAATATCACGTTAAACAATATCGTGGTAAAGCTTATGAAAACTCTGGGATTAATTTATTTTCGTCTATTAAAATATCAAGCGACGTTCTTGTTAACATTTGCAATAAACGTCCAGCTTCATCTATAAATACCTATGCTTTTTCTACATTATATACAACTTTACAACACAAACTTATCAAAGACAAGCTTATATAATTGCTCTCATTTAAAACACTTTTGCTAGAGAAAATACTACATATTTGGACAGTAACAATATTAAAGCTTCTTTTACGCAGTCGGTAGCGCGGCGGATTTGTAACCGGAGGCCCCGGGTTCAATCCTCCGTGGTGCCACTGAGTTCCGTCGGTGTGTTCTTGGGCAAGACACTTTACCTTAGCCTCGTCCGTCGGATGGGGACGTAAACCGGGCGGTCCCGTGTATCGGTCTATCTTCCAAGCACGTTAAAGAACCATAGGAATCTATTCGATAATAAGAGTAGGGCAGGTTCCCAGATTCCTATGTATCCTTCCCCTCTCTCTGGGACGGCTCTAAATAACCTATACTGTGTTGATGAGCCGTTAAACAACATTCAATTCAATTATTTTACTAACAGCAGTTTGGACAATTACACCATGTGGATTTGCCATTAAGTTTGTGAATCACTTATTTTTCTAATAGATTAATATTTTCGTCAGGTATGGAACTACCGTTTCAAGACAAATTGTTGGTATCTCTATGGGTACGAACTGTGCACTGCTTATCGCAGATTTGTTTTCATATTGCTATGAAAGAGATTTCATGTTAAGTCTTTTACCAGATACCCAGGCAAATGTTATTGAAGCCTTTAATGACACCTCTCGGTATATGGCTGACATAATGAACATTGACAACCCTTTGTTTTCTACTATGTTTAGAAATATAAACCCCAAAGAACTTCAACTTACTGACATAAAACATTGACAACCCTTTCTTTTCTACTGTGGTTAATACTATATACCCTCAAAAACTTCAACTTAACAAAGCTAATAGTTCCGATAATAACTCTTCTTTTCTCGATTTACATCTCTCCATTGAAAATGGTGAAATAATACACAAAATATATGACAAGAGAGATGATTTTAATTTTGATATTGTTAATTATCCCCATTTCGATGGGGATGTTTCCCGAGCAACTTCTTATGGGGTCTATGTGTCTCAACTTATTCGTTTTTTCTAGAGCTTGTACTCGAGTTGAGGACTTTAATATTCGTAATCCTTGTATACCTAAAAAGCTACTCCATCAGGGCTACCTTTACCATAAACTTGGTAAAACCTCTGCAAAATGTTATTATCGTAACCCTGATCTTCTTTCCAAATATAAAATTAATTTAAGAACTCTTCTGCGACAAGGACAATCACAACCTGACTTCTATGGTGACGCGATTTACAAACTTCGTAGGATCCTTGGTCATGATCACTTTCATACTATGCTTTCCTCTTTAATTGTGCGATGACCGTACAGACTGTGGACCCTATGATGACGTCTGCCTAAAGCCCAAAAGGACAGTGACGTTTGTTGTTTGTCTTCAATCTTGTCTTGTCGAGCCCTGAATGGCTTATTCTCTTGTTGCTCTGGCTTCTGCCTAGTCACTGAGTACCTTCTTTGTGGCTTTCTAGGCTATTGTTTTTTTTGTATTTATATATACACGAGCATCTTTGTGTTTTACTTATATTGCCTATTTAATGCTGCCTTGTTGGTTAGATAATAGTTCATGGCGGGGATTTCTTTATTTACACTGTCCCGTTTTATTGGGATGACAGTAGGGTAAGTGTGAGGTTTGGTGAACCCTAGAACCTGGTTTAAACCCACAACGGTCTTTTTGGCCAGCGGCCCCAATCGGCCGTTTTCGCACAGTTCCAAGGCGGTAGCCCTAATGTCAACCCTTGTGTGTTTTGATGTCTTTTTCGGGATTTTATTCATCTTTAAAAGTGTTCTTTGTCCCTGTGTGTGTTTGTGGTTGACTGTCGTCCTTGAATGCTACTTTTCCTGTTCGATTTTTATATCTATATTTTACCTGTATTGCCTATTAATGCTGCCTTGTTGGTTAGAGAATAGTTCCTGCCGGGGAATTCTTTATTTACACTGTCCCGTTTTATTGGGATGACACTAGGGTAATGCCACTGACCGTTTTAAGGCGGTAGCCCTATTGTCAACCTGTTTTGTGTTTGTGACGTCTTATGCCTTTACATTGCCATTCATGTTTGTCGTTTTGCGTGTTGTTGGATTTACTGTGTTCTGTGAAAGCTGCATTTCATGTTCGACTTTTATACTTATTTCTAAAGAAAAAATCCCAATTATAAATAAAACGGACAAATGCTATATAAAATAGTTCGCAGTTTGTTATTCGAATTTCGAACTGTCTAGTGGCTAGCAGTTCGTTATTTGGGCGAATTTGCATCTGGCTAAACTAACGATGTTCAAGGGACAAATGTCCATGATTCCAATTGAAAACTGTATCAAATGAAGTATCTGATTGTGGTTAATAACATAAGTATACGGTCAAGGCAATGCAAATGCCTACACATCTTCAGCATGCTCTATGGAAAACATCTGATAAAGGCCCATCACTCTCTGGTTCATTTGTTTTTAATCATTCTCTTTTTTAAAAAAAGAGTTAAACTTGGAACTTAACCTTGTATTTTACAAGTGATTTTAGCTAATAATTTTCAAAGTATTATGTATATGGAACGACGGGCGTATATTTCCCGGTATGCAGCTTCTTGTTAGTATTCGTATCGTGGTCTGAGAAATATGTTTATTAACTTAGCCGTTATTAAATGCAATAGATATGACTATCGTCATTAGCCTCATCAGATGGTTACTTTTCACTCAGATCTAGACTGTAGCTCATCTATCATGGCCTCGGTCATGTTAGATATACAATAGTGGAGTGCGTTATCCAATGGTAGAGCGTCGGACTTCAGATCTAGAGTCCATGGGTTCGACCATCGCCATGGCCGTGCTATTTATCTTTGAGCAAGATAACTAATCCATATTGGTTAGTACTTGTTAGTACTGGTTCTACACAGGAAGCCATCGAGAGTGATTAATTTCAGTTGCAAAAACTTGCCCCTCAATCGATGTAAAAGAAATATGTTTAAATAAATATTATAATGACAGTTGAACTTGTTATTTACAACAAATAAAACATAAACTTATAGTTCTAAATCAATATAATCTGAGTTAGCGACCCGACACCGTGATGAAAATATCGCCTGTGTAATGTTTAGTTAGTAGGGGGCCTATATCTTAGAAAGTTAGTAGGGGCCTATATCTTAGAAGTGGAGATGTATCGTATATTAAACATAATAGCCATCAGAAAATAACCGTTTATTTATTCTAAACATCATTCGAACACGGTATTGTGAACTATATGTAATACATAGTACCATCAGTACGTGTTTTGTTTACAAAGGGCTTTTAAAGTGTTTGCCTTAATCTTAGCTTGCTGATGCACGAAGTAATATATTAAACCATAATAACGTTCTTGTGTGATTTATAGATGCTTCAACTTCAAGTCAACGCCGCTTTAAACCCACGTAAACTTTAATACAAGTTTATATTATAAAAGTGTGCATATGTATGTCACGGGTCATTGATATCTAACGAGCCCCCAAATATAACAGGTGGTGAACAAATCGTTCCTCAACCGGGACTCGAACCCAGGGTCTCTGGTTTACCGTACCAGTGCTCTAACCACTGAGCTATCGAGGACATTCGGTTAGGAATCGATTAATCACCATTTACCAGTACCCGGTTACATAATTTGGAACCATGGTCTTATGGGGGGTAAACTCAACAACTCCAATCCATGATTTAGGGTTCTTTATATATGGGTATTATAAAGCCTGCAATATATACAAACATCATATTTAACAAACAATTACAACATGAATGACAACATTGCAGCCATTACAGAAATACAAACGCGGCAATTTCATCAATATAACAAACAACCGAGAACTCACCAGACAAATCCATATTTAGGTTATGCAACCAAATATTTACCAAGAATCTAATAGCTGTATATAATATATAAAACTACATTCTCAATCAGACCTTTACATGTCTATAGATTACTACTAAAATATATTTTAAGACATCCCTGTACTGAAATCAGGTGTTTCTCTTAGAGAAGATAGGCAAAGACTGAGTTGGTTAGAGTTATCATGCCATGCAGTGTTAGGGGTGACCTAAGTTAGTTTTCACTTACTCACTCATGTCAACCAAGCTGTATTTGTACAATAAACAGTTTGTCAAGACATACATGACAACCGCATACACTATAAATAATACATTGACCTCATGATAAATGGTCTCATTAACTTTTACAGTTATAATTTAGTACTGTGAATATAGCCAGTTATCTACCTGTGGACTAATGGACATAAATATGAGTACACATACTACAGAGAACTATAGCAGTTGTCTCCCTTGAACCACTATTAAAGGCACGGTTACATACTTCCCGGCTCAGTGAAATGGCTCCTGTCATTTATTAAACAGATGCCAGCGCTGTAATAACAAGTTATAAAATAAACACAAATAAGCATACCTGAAAATATTCAACATAACTGACTTAACCAGGTACATTTATTGTCTTTGCAAATAATATTAATTCAACAAAAATGAACCAACTCCAAAGTCTGAAAGAAAACAGATTAGCATCCATATACTATGCTGAAATAAATTTTAAAATTGTTAACCAATATCATCTGAAATATATCCATCTCCATACGTATCTGCGAAATGGAAAACAGAACAATTAATGGGGTTTGACGTCCCGTCAACACATCATAATGGGTTTACTTGAGAAAGCAACCTCAAAGGGAAATGAGATTGATCTCGCTAAAATACACACATGTCAAGTACATCATATCTTCACGACATCATATGTCGCGACAAATACTGACATCATACACTGAAAATGGTAAAAAGTAACATTATATATAATAAAGCTCTTGCTTCGGTGTTGTGGCTGTCTGCTGCACAACCCAGTGTCCCAATCGGTTTGGTGGTTGCCTGTCTCTTGTTGACCGTCTCGGTGGCTCCGGTTGCTGCAGCGGGGTACCATCTGGGTGGACGTTCTGGTGGACGTTCCGGTGGATGTTACAATTGTACTGACTCCGGTTGCTGTACCGGCAGACCCTCTGGTTGACCTTCCAGTTGGCCATATGGTGGATGTTCCAGTTGTGCTGGTGGACCTTCTGGTTGATGTTCCGGTGGTCTAGCTGGTCTATCTAGTAAATCTGGATATAGATTCCACACGCTCTCGCGACTCGCATTAAAGTTGCTCTCATCCAATTGAAGGTTTGCATCTTCAAGTGTGCTACTTTCATGGCGTTCGCTTAGAGAGGTGGTATCTGGTCCAATTCGTACTGGATTTTTCGTCTGTCTAGTACCATTCTGAATATGTTGCTCGGGTTCAGAATCTGAGCTCGAACTTTCTGTGCCGGTACCCTGAGGATTGGATTTTATGGCGGTGGCGCAAGGGTTAATCATGTATTTCCAAACGCTATATGGCTATACTCATGCCACTTTTTAGGCGGAACATAGGTGCGGCTCTTTGACTTTTTAGTTAAGGGGTTATGTCCGCTGGGTGGTATGGGGGTCTGATACGTTAGCTTTATATGAGTATACCTTCTTGGCATTTTGACTGTTGGATATCCACAGCAAATGTCCCCTTGTTGGACTCCGAGGTGGGTGAGAAGCGTGGATCCTTTCCTCGTTTTCTCATTATCGAATCGGAAAAGGGGGGAAAACCTGTTACAGATATTTCACCTTTTGCGATTCAGAAAACTGTCTATTCCATTGCTGGACATGTAAAACAAATAAAAAAAATAAAATAATAAAACTCTCCTTATTGAAACAGAAAAAAAATCTCACTCTGATAATTTACTAACAATCACACAAATTTCGTTCCCACCAAGATTCTTTGAAATCCGGCAAGAACTTCACTAGCACCTATGCATTATTTTGTAACCTCAACACATGATTATAGTTTGCAAGAATGGTTTTATAGTGAAATTTGGCGCTTGCGTTACTTTAACAGGGCTAAAAATCATTCAACCAGTATACAGTTAGCTTGATACTGTAGTGCCTGTCGATGGGGGGCCTATATGACCTTGAGGTCGGATTCCTGGACTTGTGGGTAACCAGCGGATTTCCGCCAAATGACATCACGTGACCGGCGCGAAGCCATACTGACGAGACACTGACTTACGACAGGACAGTTAAATAGTGGTTTAATTCATATCCTGACAAGAACCCGGTGGGAGCTGGCAACAGACAGGTAGGAAAAACTTTACTGGTGTCAGAAGTGATTTGAATCTGCGCCTAGGAGGATAATTCGAGTGGGAATTCGTCGTCCCGGCGGCGCACCACAGGTGGATGGGGTACTTTGGATTGACGACAGTTTTCGGCGAAATCTTCAGCGGCATTCGGTCGCACCTACATTTAAACTGAGTGTTTCTGCCTGTGATTTTCGTTTTTACCCCCGGGAGGGTTAAATAAGCCATTTTTCTGTGGGGGTGCAAAGGCGACATTGCGCATGCGCGGAATGTTCCGATGTAAACATTGATCCGGGGGAGGATTCCTTTGTTGATCTTGTGCGCAGTGTACCTTGACTGGTGATTTATTTATGTTTACAGTCAGTGTCAGTGTTATTACTTTAATTTATAGTGGTAAAATTATGGAGTGCAGACGTGACGGCATTCAGGCGCGGATCTTGATCAATTATGCATCCGTGGAGGATCTGCTGCACATTCCAGGGATTGGTTCAAAGTTGGCATCTGCCATTGTGGCAGTACGGAGGGCACATGGCGACCTCACCCTGGGAATGTGGGAGGCACTCACGAGAGATAATTTTGGGCTGGGGGTGTTAGATTTCACACTAAAGCCATGCATGCCCCCAGCATTAGGAACAGTATTTCATACAGGCCTGGGTGGGGTCGATCACCAAAAAATAGAGAGGGGGGAGTATGTAGTGGGTGCATTTGGGAACACAGGGACAGGTGGCTCCCATGGGTGGACACACATGGAGAGCCCGTCCCAGTGGCGGTTGTCAGCACAAGTTTTTAGTTGGTCACGCTCTGCAAATTGCAATCACAAAACAATAACAAACAATACATCAACTCAAATGCAAATGTCTGCTAGCCTATCTTCAACTTGACACGTCCGGCAAAAGACACTGTACATTTGATGCAAATTAAAACACATGTTCTACTTACGATTAGTTGTATATATGCGAAAACCCAAAATGTCTCTTTGAACATGTCAATCAAAATGACCGCACGCATCAGCAACAAAAAATAATAAAGAGGCTATGACGTCACGCTCTTCCAGTAATACACTACTTTCATGAAACACCTCCCGATTTTTCGCGTTTTTCCAAGTGAGGTCTAAATAACCTTTAAGCACATAATAACAAACTCATACACTTACTAAAAACTTTCTTGGAATTTTATTAGAACAAAACATGCTTCATATTGATTCCAAAGCGTATACAGAAAATGGAATTCACAAATGACTATCTCCATACACGAAGGGTACAGCAAATTTACGCTTCTCCTGGTCACTATATACGCTATAATTGGGTCGTTACCTAATCACAGTAATAGAGCGTTCTAATGGTTTCCATACACAGTAATAGATAACTGAATTTACATATTCATGAATAATAACGCTCTATGAAAATAGACTCACTGTGTTAACTAGTCTAGAAATAACCAAAACCTACACAAAATCTGTGACTGCAATTATCTATGGTGGCTGATTTGTGCCATCTCGTCTTTCGTTATTTCGCCGCGAAATAACGCCGAGCGAGAAAACGCCGGGCGAAATAACGAAATAATGCCGGGCGAAATGACGCCAAACGAAATAACGAAAAAACGCCGGGCGAAATAACGTCAAGCGAAAAGACAACAAATAGTCAAAATGCCGTGTGAAAAGACAAAACCCCGCCAGGTCATGTGGAGTCCGCCGTCGTTCATCCGAGTATCGGACCGCGATTAGAAACAACTCACAAGTGCTAGGAGGTGTGGGTAGCTGTGGTAGAATAGCGTGCAGAGCTGTGAATAACTGGGGAATGCCAGCGTGTTCGATGCTGGGACATGTGGGTAGATAGGTAGGCTAGCGTTCTTGGTGATATGATGTGTAGAAGCCGGGCACGATAGCGCACTTGGTGCAAGATGTGAACAACTGGGGCATGATAGCGTGCTCGATGCTAGATGTGGGTAGCTAGGGCATGATATCAGTTGTTTGTAGCTGGTATAGGATAGCTTGCTCGGTGTTTGGAGGCGTGAGTTACTTGGGTAGGAAAGCGTGCTATGAATTGCTTGGGTAGGATAGCGTGCTCAGTGGTAATATACACTAATAGCATTGGTAGGATAACGTGCTTGATGTTAGGAGGAATTAGTACTGTGGGTAGGATAGCGTGCTTGGTGAAGTGTGGATAGCTGGGATAGGAGTACGTGTTCAGAGGAAGATTGTGTGAATACTTTGGGTAGGATAGCGTGTTGTGTCTAGGTTGTGTGAGTATCTGAGCACGCTTTAACACATCAGCAACCCACATCTTCTGACACCTGTCAATTGTTTTGAGTCGCCGTCCGACACTCGGATGGACAAAGGCGGACTCCATAGAACCAGTCACGTGATTTTGTCTTTTTGCCCGGCGTTCTGACTATTTGTCGTCTTTTCGCTTGGCGTTATTTCGCCGGGCGTTTTTTTTCGTTATTTCGCTTGGCGTCTTTTCGTTATTTCGTTATTTCGCCCGGCGTTTTTTTCGTTCTTTCCTTGTTTCGCTCGGCGTTTTTTCGTCTTTTCGTTATTTCGCCCGGCGTCTTTTCGCCCGGCGTTATTTCGCGGCAAAATAACGAAAAGACGAGATGGCACATATCAGCCACCATAATTATCTGGTGAAAACTATAATATTTAGATATAACATTACTTTATTATTGTAAAAGAATATAAAATGCACCGAATAAAGTAATAGTTTGACTTACAGCAATCCATTATAATTGTCACATGTTCCAGTTACACAGACGATTGTGTCCTGGTTCTCCAACATCGATCACGTAACTCTACACTGCCGGATAACATCATGACCTCTGTAAAGAGTTCACGAAACGTCAAAACGTAAACACGTATGAACAAAACACTATAACGAATCATCCCTTGCACTCCCGCCATCCTGATCTTTGGAATCGGACACTTACAGTCGTCGTCGGAGTCGGCATCTGGCTGGCTTAAATTTCCCTCCAAAACGTTGGGCGCCATTTGTAACCATGGTCTTATGGGGGTAAACTCAACAACTCCAATCCATGATTTAGGGTTCTTTATATACGGGTATTATAAAGCCTGCAATATATACAAACATCACATTTAACAAACAATTACAACATGAATGACATTGCAGCCATTACAGAAATACATAGTCTACAAACGCGGCAATATCATTAATATACCAAACAATCGAGAACTCACCAGACAAATCCATATTTAGGTTCTGCAACCAAATATTTAACAAAAAACTAATAGCTGTAGAATATATAAAACTACATTCTCAATCAGACCTTTACAAGTCTATACAAATGTAGATTACTATTAAAATATATTTTAATATATCCCTGTACGGAAATCAGGTGTTTCTCCTACAGAAGGTAGGCAAAGACTGGGTTAGTTAGGCTGATGGGGTCATTGTCGTACCGGGTACTACAGAAAGGCACCCGGGGTACATTTATGTATACAGAAACGTACCCGAAAATCAGAAACCAAGGCAACCAAGTTGTATTTGTACAATAACCAGTTTGTCAAGACATACATGACAACCGCATACAATATAAATAATACATTGACCTCATGATAAATGGTCTCATTATGTTCTATGTCGTCTACGCCTCCGACGAACTTAAAACATTTATCTTCTTAAGTATTGTGTATACATGCGAACACCAGTAACTCCCTGACCACCACGTGAAGTAAATGAACAAACCCCACAAAATACCACTTGAATTTTACCTTACTTCACGTAATGGTCGAAGACACATACCGTTCACATAAGAACAAACACAACACATAGCTGGGAGTGAGCCTACAGCCTAAGAGATCGCCACAAAGAACGGGCAATTACAATATTTATAAACGGAATACGGAAACCGTTATTTAAGCCAAATTAAAAGAATGCTGAAACCGTACTCAACCCGTTTACAAATTGAGACTTAAAGTCACAGACTTTTTATTTGAAATACTTTCGTGAATGTACCTGTCTTTTGATGACTGACTTTTCCACCCCCATGTTTAAGTATGAGTCGGTCTTGGACCCCTGCCGCAGCGGCCGAAGAAGCACCCCCCGATCGTAGAGAATGCAAATGGTGTACCCCATTTCTTCCAATTTTTTCAAAAGAATTTGTCTAGCTCTACCATAGGAAAACTTTCCCGTATTCCTCAATTTGAAACCGTGTTTCGTTTTTGAAATAGATCTAAAAATGAATTCTTTTGAATCTTCATGGATACCTGCTGCTTTAAGATACCTTTTTAAACAAATCAAAGGACACGTTATGTCACTCGTACTCGCTTAAGTTATTCGCGTTCCATCTCTATATTTGTCGGTCTTACTCACTTCGATAAAAAATTCTAATCTATCTTCGAAAAAATATATGTCTGATCTTTTTATATTGGCTAGTTCGGCGTATCGCAGAAAACCTGTAAAGCCTAAAACGCAGAGCGTACTAATTCTTAGGTTTGCTAATTCACTTTGCTCGTTACCATATAAACGAACAATTTTGCTTAACATTTCAACTGTGAAGGGTTCTTTCGGAATGGCTGCTTTGGCTAAAGTCCTTTTAGCGCTCTCTACCATCCGCCTGACTAAGTTCATTTTGCATGGATCGTTCATGTCCGCTATAATGAGAGCCCAACTTATAGAAAATAGAATAGAGTTGAACTTAGAAACTGAAACTTTGCTTTCTATCAAATGGGCAATAAAACTTGCTAATTGTTTATGATCCGCTGGTAAAACCGTACCTTTATACTTTTTACACCATTTATTCCAAACTTTAAAACCACAAGAATAGTTTTTGTAAGTGTTAGCAGCTGTAGATTTTTTTAGAATGTCTGGAATTTTTGAAATTAAATAGTTTAGTTCTGTGTTTGTTCTCGAAGATCCAAATTTTAATGGTCCCGTGGCGAAACTTAACAAATCTGTGAAATGTAAACAAATAAAAGCATACGTTAGAATTGTAATCGGGAAAACAATAACATTCGTATTAATATGATGGTTATATGTTGTTACAATCCTCGTTTAAATAAACAACTAGAGTTTCTTCATAACAAAATTGTTCTGTCTTAAAAAGGGGACAGAACGTACATGTCACGAGTTTGAATCGAACTTTTAATTTTGAATAGAATGCTTGAAAAACTGATGAAATAGTACAATTCTTCAACAATTTTAAAATTCAAATTCAGCGACCAGTTGTAACAACATATTTTAAAAAAACTAAAAAAAAACTAAAATATAAACTAGTACTTATGTAATAAGAATGTGTACATTTACTCGAAAACAATACTAGATACGTATCTATGTGCTATCTAAATCGGCACCAGACTCAACAAAAAATAATACTAAAGTGATCAATGTAATATCCCTTTCCACTCAAGACTGTCTTGAGGATCGGCGCCAGGCGCACTCAGCACTTAATTAAGTGTAAAGAGCAATTTGCAAGCACAATACTCCATGCTTAACTGCGCATTATCACATTCCGCCCCGTACTATAATGGGGACTGCGCCGAGCGCGACATTTAGGTTAACTTCAGTTACGCAGTAACAATACCACTATACATATTGTGCCATATCCCATTCCCACCGAGGAACTTACATCAGACAACACTTATAATATAAGTAATCGTCGAATCCACGAAAATGCAACGCATTATATATGTGTGTAATATCACATTCCGCCCAAGGCGCAACAACATTTAATAAAATGTGAATAAGCTGTCATAACGCAAAGAAAATACTCAATGCCTATTTGTGCAATATCTCTTATTTTGGACCGCGCTATAGGCAAAACAACTTAAACTATATAAGCAAACGGCCGTTAACGCTAGAACGAACTGTGCATATATTCAAGCGCTATGTATGAACGCAACTACCAACTAACTGTTACTCTGCGTTCGGTAACTTAGATACATTTCGGTATCATTCACTGGATTATTCCCCTTACCTAGGCTCTATCCTTATAGCCAAAACTTTGTTCTTGAATTTGTTTGACCCAAACAGGGATTCCTTGTTTCTCCCATGAACAAAAAAGCCTTGACCCCGATTAAATTCGAGCACCTCTGCTAAGTGTTTAAAACATACACCTTCTACATCGAACAAAAAAGGCCAAAAGGGAGCAGATGGCCATTTCGGTACTACCGCATTGCACGCCAATAAATGTTTTAAACATTGTATGACCAAATATATAGGTAAACCAACCAATTGTTCTCATCTGCCCAATTTTGCGAGAATGCATCCACGGCTTCAGAACCTTGGTTCCATACTTTTGAATTGAATCGTACACTCTTTTATTTTTTTGATTTGCAAATCTGTCTACACTATGAGGGCCATTTTCCGTCCAAAAAGTTGAAGAATTTATCGGAAACACCCCAATAATCATAATCAACCGTTTTGCATAAAGCATCAGCGATTTGGTTTTTCTCTCTCGGAATCCAGTGAATATTTAAGGAAATATTCTTCGAAACGCATAAATTATAAATAATAATAGCTTGCTGCTGTAACTCGGAAACAGAACTACCCGACTGAATGATTCTACAACAGTTTTGTGAATCGGTAAACCAATTTATAGACTTGTTTTCCATTAAAGTACTATACGCACTAAGGGCCAGTGAAACAGTTTTTATCTCCCTAAAAGTAGGACATTTTCTGGCATCTTCCGTATTCCAATAACTGTGAAATACAGAATTTGCCAATTTTACCGAATATGCTGCAGCTGCACTGTCACTCGCATCGCTATGTTCAGGGCTGAATAAGTGGACAAATATTTATTATTCAAGCTGCGTAGAGATTTCTTCCAGAAGAATATCTCCTCGATACAACTGTTATCATGTGCTACGAACAAACTAGCATCCCAGTAAATTCTAGATTCTATGGCTTGATATAGGAATCGAGTCATTAACCTAGCCACATTACCAGTAACTGCCTGCATGGATATAATTTTACCAGTCAAAGTTGCTAAATCCCTGGCAGACACATACGGGAGCTTTCCAAGCGTATAATCTATCTGAGATATAGTATCGACGATGCGTCTCTCTGGAATACAAATGGATTATTCCTCCCCATCCCACCAAATACCAGTCCATTCTAACCTCGCCTGGGGTGTCCAAATCGATTTTTCTTCGTTCGAAATCAGCCCTGCTGATTCCAGCGATTGTTTTACAAAAATGGAATCTTTCAGACTTCTGTCATAATTTTTGTTTAAAACTAAACCGTCGTCTTAAAACAAAACAATGTTTATATCATCTGTTCTCCAATATTTAACCACGACTCTAAGGCATTTAGTAAACAAGAAAGGGGCTGAACAGAGTCCAAACGGGAGAACCGTAAAGCAATAAAACTTTCCCTTAAATTGAAAACTCAAAAACGTTCTATGACCTGTAAAGATATCGAAATGATAATGACCGCTTTTTAAATCAAATTTAAATAGAAAAGATCCTTTTTCGATATAATTTAACGCGATTCGCCAATCTTCAAACTTAATTTTTTCTTTCCAAACACATTTAGGAAAACTCAGATCCAAAATTAACCTCTTTTTTCCCTGTTTATTTGTAGCGACTGACAGTAGGTTCACTAAATAAGGTTTAAATGGAACCTCAACAACACAACCTTTCAGTACCATATCTGAAACTGCTTCTTTAACGAATGGTTCGTTTATGATGGCGGATTTATTATTTTTAGAAAAGGAGGACTAGGGCGTTTTGTAAAAAGGATATTAATAACCATTTTCGATTATGTCTAGAACAAAATCAGGGGCGTTAATTTGTTTCCAAAAAGAAACATGTTTTTTCAAGATTTGTCTAAAACAACCCCACTTCCGTGAATAAAGTGTTGTTCTTCGAACTCAAAATGTTTTTTACAGGACAAATCTGCATTACATAAATGCGAATCAGAATAAAGAAAATACTTATCATCATTCTTGTTTTGTCCTGAGCTAGGGCTGTGTCCCTCTGTGGAATGAGCGCCAGTGTCCAAGTTCTCCGCATTGAAAACATCTAACTGAGGGCTGGGCGATTCTTTGGGGTCGAAAACGAAACTCTCGAAAGACGTTTCTTTCACGGGAAAAGCCAGGGTCTTGTTGAGACGATCCAGGGAATGCGTTGGTAGGGAATGCGTTGGTAGGGAATGGCTGGTTAGCCGTTGCTGCTGTTCTATGGTATTGTACAGTAGATTGAGGGACAGGAATGGTATAAGGCAGAGCATTCTGCCTATAACTGGTAGTGGACGTTTTCTTCCTTTTAAGAGCTCTGTACTCCGCCGACCGGATGCGCTTTTGATCATCCGAATCGCTGGCAACATCGTCGCCTTCGCACTCTTTCACTGTATACCAATCCCCGGGGGACTTGTCTGCAATGCGAATAAGTTTATTTCTGCGTATCAGAATGGCCGCTGCTTTCTCCAAATGTTTGCAATTCTTAAGTTTGGTACTCTTCTGTACCAGATTTATCAATTCTAAAACTTCAGAATTACACTGATGTTGTACTCTATTTGGCTTGTCTTTTAAATCAAAAGTCTCCGCCTTAACTTTGCTATTTAGTCTACCACAGCTCGTCTCGTTTTCATCAATAATTTCTTGCTTCAAACTTTCAAATTTGTTATCGAAATATATATATAGTTTCTAATTAAATCGATCGTTTCACCCGCATCTATGCCCCCGGGAGATTTACCTTGCAACTCTCTGCGCGAATTGTTGTCATTCAATTCTTCCTCTGAGTTGGAAATCTCAAATATTTGGCTAGTATGGGACTATACGTCCGATCTCTTACAATGGCTTAGCTCGAATGACCAACGCCCTGCGTAATTCTAAAAATAACTATACACGAGTCAACTCATACAACCACTTCCAAAACCGGTTATCTATTAATAATAATATGCTAACCAAAGGCGTTCGAGTCATACAACTAAAAGAAAAAACAAAAAAACAAAACAACAAAAACAACAACAACAACAACAATAAATCATGTATCAAAATACAAACGAAGATAAATTACATTAACTTTACAGTTATTACTCAGTACTGTGAATATAGCCAGTTATCTACCTGTGGACTAAGGGACATAAATATGAGTACACTTACTACAGAGAACTATATAAGTTGTCTCCCTTGAACCACTATTAAAGGCACGGTTACATGTACATGAAACTAAATATACGAGGATATATATAGGGAGAAATATTTGTGAACTAATTTTTTGAGGAACTACGGCAAGGGGCCAAGCTATGAAGAGATACACAGAAATCACAGCTGCAACACACGCTGATAAACTCTATCTATACATCATAACCCACTCGTCTGGAGGCACAATTAACATAGAGACGCACACATACGTACAATTATAGCTCATATGAGTGGGCCACATTTAAGCACAGCTATACTGAGACAGTGACAATGAAAGGTGCCGGATCTTGGGGATACTGAGAATTCAGTAAATATATTAAAGGGAGATAATTTGAACTCACTACAAAAGCAAATGGGCTGGGTCACAAATCTGACAACATTATATTTGAACCTCCCCGTTAACAGAACAAATTGACAAATATATTTAATTAGTAGCCAGGACATAATGTATAAAGAAACAAATGGCGAACAAGTGTGTGTCAAATGTTGTAAAATAAGTCAAGATTGGGTAGTTTGTAAAGTTTTTAAAATACATGGTTCAAACTTAAGTTTTGACTTAAAATATGTTTCCTGTTTTTTAATTTAGTCTTTGGACTGTTACTTGTTACCATTAAAGGATTGAAATAATTACATCCAAGAAGCCAAGTCCTGCTTCATTTCACAGAAATGTGTGATACGGTTTGGAAATGCCCCATATTGCGTTGATTGGGCGACGACAACATGTACGACCTGGTAGTATGGCACCAGGCATAACATTCAATGAGCCAAGCGATGATTGCATTCTTTGCATAACTTCGTGTATACATCTCCATAGCTACTGTAGTTTTCCTTATGTATTCTTACTTGCATCAAAACAATCTCAAAACCAAAAACAATTGCCTTTAGTTTTATCATCCGCTAAGGCAACCCTTAAATGATCACTACAATCAAAACTGCCCAATTGTCTTGTTTTCTATTAAATAAAAAGTAATCAAGATTCACGACAGTTTTCCAAATTTCCAGCTTTGGTGAGCTCTCTCATCATATATTATACACAATGTGCATACTGCTCAAACCGTGCACTGTCAGCTTTACCCAATACCGTCCCTTTTCCTAGTTTTTGAATCGAACTTCGAATGGTGCACAAAAACAGGTTTTATGATCAATGAATCACTGTCCTAGCCAAGATAAATGACGAATCGGGCCGTTTTTGGAACAAGTCCTTACGGTGACATTCTTAATAACGGAAACGGGGGTTCAATAAATGGGCCTAATTGAATATCCTTATTTACTTTTTGTCGAGCATATCCTTGATTTAAAATAACTGATAGTAAATGCTTTTATTCTACATTTTTTATTTGACCTTGATATTGTAACAAACAAAACAGTGCTTAAACCTAGTACTTACTCTGATGTACTCGTTTATCTGGCAAGGTTTTAATACTACGCCGCCAAGTTTCGTATGTCGTCTGCTAAAATTTGAATTAAAACCTTCCGGTTATATCTTATTATAAAGTGTTATGGAAAACATTCTTACTGAGTGGCGAACATTGTAAATCCTGATCAGCCTGCACATATTACGCATGTTGATTAGGGACTATACTGGTCGTAAAATCAATGTTTTCGACTTTGGCAGCGAAAGGGCTAAATGCTTGAACTATCTAAATGGTCACGATTATTCGGCGAAGCTCCTAAGGAATCAGAGTAGTCGCTTTGAACCAAAACTTAACAGAAATGTATGGAACGCCAAACACGACTTTGATGGTCATTTTCCATTATGATGTGGTCACTTTCATTATGATGTGGTCACTTTCTATTATGATGTGGTCGCTTTACATTATGACGTGGTCATTTGTCATTATGATGTGGTCACTTTCCATTATGATGTGGTCATTTGTCATTATGATGTGGTCATTTTCCATTATGATGTGGTCACTTTTCATTATAATGTGGTCACTTAATGTTATGATGTGGTCACTTTACTTTATGATGTGGTCACTTTACATGATGATGTGGATACTTTCCATTATGATGTGGTAAGTGTCTATTATGATGTGGTCATTTTCCATTATGATGTTCTCACTTTTCATTATGATGTGGTAAGTTTCTTTTATGATGTGGTCGCTTTACATTATGATGTAGTCACTTTTCATTATGATGTGGTTACTTTCCATTATGATGTTGTTACTTTGTATTATGATGTGGTCGCTTTTCATTATGATGTGGTCACTTTACATTATGATGTGGTCTGTTTTAATTATGATGTGGTAAGTTTCTATTAAGATGTGGTCACTTTACATTATGATGTGGTCACTTTTCATTATGATGTGGTTACTTTCCATTATGATGAAGTCGCTTTTCATTATGGTGTGGTCACTTTACATTATGGTGTGGTTACTTTCCATTATGATGTGGTCTGTTTTAATTATGATGTGGTAAGTTTCTATTATGATGTGGTCACTACATTATGATGTGGTCACTTTTCATTATGATGTGGTTACTTTCCATTAAGATGTGGTCACTTTACTGTATGATGTGGTCTGTTTTCATTATGATGTGGTAAGTTTCTATTATGATGTGGTATGTGTGGTCACTTGGTTTTTCTTCAAATAGCGCCATCTATTGACACTGCTTGCGGAATTCAAAATGGCGACAATGATAGAAATCCTAAATTATGTTAAAGTATCCGATGAAGGTCGTGTAAGATTTTTAGAAGAAGAGTATCTTTTTATGCGATTAACACATTGCAACAACAATTAACTACTTTACAGCGAGTTATTTGAGAAATTGTATTGCGGTGTCGAGGTACAAAACGTATGGTTTAAAAATCGGCATACTCTAAAACCTGGGATGGAATGGAATTAGAATGCCATTATGGTATGAGATTTTGATAGTTATGACCACATCATAACAAAAAGTGACCACATCATAATGAAAAGTGACCACATCATAATGGAAAGTGACCACATCATAATGAGAAATGACCACATCATAATGTAAAGCGACCACATCATAATGGAAAGTGACCACATCATAATGAAAGTGATCACACCATAATGGAAAATGACCACATCATAATGACAAATGACCACATCATAATGGAAAGTGACCACATCATAATGACAAATGACCACATCATAATGGAAAGTGACCAAATCATAATGACAAATGACCACATCATAATGTAAAGCGACCACACCATAATGGAAAGTGACCACATCATAATGAAAATGACCACAACCTAATGGAAAATGACCATCAAATTCGTGTTTGGCGTTCCATAGAAATGAAATATATATTCATACAAGAAGTACTCAATAACATATATATTACGATATTGACATTCGTGTACATATATGATTACAAAGTATGCGTATAACACGAAATACTAATATATAAGCTCTTTATTCATCCTTAATATTTACTTCAACTCGAATTTGATATATATGTTGGAATTTTGTTCTATACTAAAGATCCAGAATATGAAAGCTTTTCTTGGAAATGTTAAGTTTTGGCTTAGGTATCATGAACTTCGTATGATATTTTGACCTTAGGTTGATTGATCAGTTATGTCAGTTATTTTCTCTAATATGAAACATACATGTATTTGGAGCATGGTCATTGCAAATTCCCTTTGTAATTGCACAGATGTAAATCGTTTAATTGAAAATAACACCTGTCAGAATAAATGGTGTAATGCAGCTACCAGTTATTGGAAGTTAGTGTATGGCAGGGAGCTGTAATGGACATGCTACAAAACAATGGACATGTTTCATCGCGTTGGTTAATTAATTTAAACACCTCGATGGGCTACGTCCATCTTGATGTTTTAATTAACCAACTCAATGAAACCATACTCTATATATTACATAATACACATACATGTACGTATAAGATGAGTTGCCCATATTACACAACAATATTCAAGATGCGACTTTAAATACGACTTATAAAATAACTATGCTCAATCAAAAACAGAAGGCACATGCAAGACGAAATCGTCTTTGCAACACATACACAATGATTAATCCATTTCATATTATGGTCAATATTTGCGCCTAAAATGTAAAGGCACGTCGGCACATAAATAGGTCATATTGTGCGCAAAAACTGACGAAAGATGAAGAAATTAAGTAGTAATTAAAAAATAATGCAAATATATCAAGATAAAACTATTAAAAAATAAGGGATGCCTAAAATGTGTGCACTGGTTGTTATTTTGAGTTATACCTTGTTATACATACGATATAAGCCACTGTTTCCCATATGTGCGCGTGTTTGTCTATTTGTTATTAAAAGGAACTTAATGAAACTGTCAAACAGGTGTAAGAATGATGAAAATCGGATAATAAATAAAGAAGATATGACCATTTGAAGGTAGTTCTAAACGGATATGGGAACCGCCATTTTAAGAAGAAATATAACATTATAGTTTTAAATTGCGTTATATGGCATATTGGTAAATATTTAAAGCAAAAATAATCACTACAAATTAATGCAAAATCCTTTACTGAGCATATAATGCATAATAACACTTTAGTATTCTTAATTTCATACATTTCCCCATGTAAATCATTTAACATATTTATAAATATTCCGTATATGGTAATTTAGACCTGTGATGTCATAGTTCTCAAAATAGCGACTCCCACATCCGTTTCAACTATCCGTTTCAAAATAAACTATCTGTCTCGTTTATTATCCGATTTTGATAATTCTTTCATCATTGAAGTTTTTCAAAATATTCAGTAACAACGACTGTTTGCCCTGTATGCCAACATTCCCTTTAACATTACATCACATTGTTACATCAGTGTTCAATGACATGATGATTTCTTTACACAATGTTCAGAAGTGATCGAATGAATTTTACATTTTGATGGGATGTAGTTTTGTTTACACTGTCTTGTCTATTTGGGAGCTGAAGGCAGGATAATAGCGAGGATTGTGCGCATATAAAATCGATTCAAGCTAACCAGTAGGCCTTATTGCCTACTGACCGTTCCAAGTCGGTAACCCTGTCTTCACCACCCTTTCTGTTTTTTTTTGTCTCTTTCATTGTATTATCAAGTCCTTGTTTGCAGTACAGTGCGGACCTACGATGCTATTGCGTTCGGTCGCTGTGGTTTCTATAGGACCCTATATCTCATTTTTACATATGTGTTTCATGGACGGTATTATCATATTCCACATCATAAATGGTAGTGACATCCGCAAATATGTGTTTGTAATTATGCCCCCCTACCCGAAGTGGGGGCATATGGCTTTGCACAGGCTGTCGGTCGGTCCATACTCTTCTTGTCTTTGCGTCAAGAACAGCTGGCACTACAAACTCGAAACTTGCCAGGAATGTTTGTGTCATGGTGTAGTTGTGCACCTCCCCCTTTGGGTAGATTCGCATAAGAAATGTGGTTGACAGGGTAACAGAACATATAAAAAAAATGTCGGTCTGTCCATCCCAAAATCTTGTCTTTGTGATAACTCAAGGACGGCTGGCACTACAAACTCGAAACTTGGCAGGAATGTTTGTGTCATGGTCTAGTTGTGCACCTCCCTTTGGGTAGATTCGCGTAAGAAATGTGGTTGGCATGGTAACAAAACGTGTAAAAAAACACTAAAAATCGCCTGTCTTCGCGCTAACTCAAAAACAGCTTGAACTACAAACTCGAAACTCGGCAGAAATGTTTGTGTCATGGTGTAGTTTTGCACCTCCCCTTTTGGGTAGATTCGCATAAGAAATGTGCTTGGCATGGTAACAAAACTTGTAAAAAATCACTAAAAATTGTTTGTTATTTTTTAAGACTATTTTTTTTCCATAGGAAACCATGGCTGATGGGTTCTATTTTTATTTTATTTTTATTTTATTTTTTTTATTTCATTTTTTTTTGTTTTTTTAAATCATTTTTTTAATTTATTTTTTAAAAAAAAATCTTTTTTTTCTTCTTTTTTTCTTTCTTTTGCTGTATCAGTTTTACATAGCGTTATAGGGAAGAACTTCAAAAATCTTCTCAGAAACTACAAGAGATAAAGGTTTAATTTAATTTAATATCAGCTTTTGGATCCTCTACCAAGTTTGTTCAAATGGTGAATCTGGGGTCAAATTTGGGCCCCGCCCCAGGATAACCAGTAGAACGATACAGGCCGTCTTGTTTTTAATATACAAGTATGTTGTGATGTTTCTATATTTAAACCTAAATAACAATATTAATTTAAAATTATTTTTTAAATTACCTCCCTTTATTGAATAAATTTGATTCTAATTAAAAAAAATACATTTATGATTTATATTCACTCTTTAAACTCAAACTATTGAGTAATTTGGGACATATGGGATACATTATATGCAAATTAAGCAACCCATGTGAAATCCTTTGTAAAATACCTACATATATATAAGGATAACTGCCAATGATACACTATGTATGCCAATGATACACTATGTATATATGTGAAAACTCACTAAAAATTGCTTGGCTTCCATAACTCAAAAACAGCTGGCACTCAAAACTTGGCAGTAATGTTTGTGTCATGGTTGTTGATGGGGGGCATATATGTTTACAAACATCTCTTGTTGACATTGTTTTACAAAGAGACTAGGCTAAATCATAAAGTGAGGACTCTGTAGCCCAGTGGTCACTGGACCCACAACGGAAGGTCGGGGTTTCAAACCCGTAGTGAGTATCTCGCCACAGTCTTGTGACGATGTTAGACGAATGTTCACGGAAAAAGAAACGCTGTAGACGGTTGAAGGATGCAGTGTCCAGCAGTCTAGTAGTGGCATAGTAACTTGCTTGGAGTCATACAGGGAGGCTGCTTCCCAATAATAGACATTAATAGATGGAGATGGAATATCGGCAATGTCCCAAAAGAAGTCCACTCTTAGGGAAAACAGGGAAAGCTCAGGCAAACTGCGGGAGAACAGCGAGAGTCGTCGTAAAAAACATAGAATACAGCGATGATTCAACAGAAGGTATATCACAACAGATAGCCATCCAGTAAGAGGGACAACAGCAGAGCTGGTGGAAGATTTAGTGAGGGGAAGTGATTCACATTAATAGACAATAATATATGGAATATTAGCAATATGCCAGAAACACTCTAAGGGATAAAGGGAATATCAGGCGAACTGCGAGTGAACAGAGAGAGTTATCGTAGAAACAGAGTATACAGCGATGTTTTAACAGAAGGTAAAGCACTACAGATATCCATCCAGTAAGGGGGATAGAATTTGAGCTGACGGAAAATGGCGTAAGGTGATGTGAGCGAACGAAAGGAGCAGTTAAGAGGGTTGAAAAGATGGACAAAAATAATTTTATACCAATACAAAAATATGAACAGGATTGCAGTTTCGGTTTGACTGAGACTGTTCATAAACAGTGTAGATAAATTGCTTGCTAAAATGCACGCTCTCTAGCCCCGGAATGAGCAGAACGCAATATTTAAACTGTCAATAGTACGAAAATTTGAGCCATCTCAAAGATGGTTTTTGTATAACGGTGAACATGGAACCTTCAATGTGGTATTTCAGACCATACCATGGCCAGCAGCGTATGGTCAAAGCATGAATTTGTAGCAAAATGCTTTGCCCTAAACGAGAAAAAATGGGCGAATAAACAAAATGAAATTTAGTTGGGAGCAGAGGTTCTGAAGCTGAAAACAGCATCTCTGTAATATAGCCATGAATAGTTATGTAATTATTGAAGATATTGGTCAACGACATTTTTGACTTATGTTATTAAACAAGGACAGTTCACTGGGACGTGCAGGTGTTTTAATTGTGCCCGTTATGAAACGGTGGGCTTATCAGTCATACCACTGAGTTCATTTGTGACGTACTGAAACTCGTACTGGTCAAATCATCAGTCACAGCTATTTGTGGCTGCAGATGATCTAATCACACGTTGACGGAGCTCGTGACACCAAGGGTGTATAACACCGGCCCAGGAACCAGGAGCCCGGGAACCTTGTATGTTATTCGGTTTACTCCAAAATGTTGAGATTTGATGTCTGAACTAGCTTGAACTAGTTTTGAACCGGTTTGAAGGTCAAGTCCATTACGCTAAGTACACGTGGCAGTCCGGATCTGGCACATTATGATGCTATATAAATTTGGTGTCAGCAAGTGTTTGGGCGCATTAGAATGGAGGATTGGACTCGATAAGAACAGAGTGGATGCTCGTTACAGTCTCGGTCGGGCGAGTCCCGGTCAGAGTCCCTGTCAGAGACTCCTCACACACTATTTGAGACAGCAGACTGATTATTTTACTCGCATATTTTACAATAGTTTTTTATGTGTAAATGGTGAATAGAAATAGTAGTCTAATAAAGTATATTAAAGACTATCAGGACTTGTTTAAAGACTTCGCTATAGTACATATAAACAATACTCGGCGGCTTTAATGGCTGAAGTTGTGAAACTACCTATACAATAAAATAATGATATACTTAAACGTCTGCGGTTAATGCTCTGATCTAGTCATATTTATAGCAACTACTTATCAGTGATTTTGTAAGATAGGATCAAAATAATCAAAATATTGCTCATTGCATTGTAATATCTTGAATTTTCGAGAATTATGTCATTAAACACTAAATCAAAAAC
>JAWPHD010014608.1:0-60229 GCA_037043455.1 Cyrtodaria siliqua
CTCAAGGTGATGCTCCTAAAATGATTCCCCTAAAATTTAAGATATATAGTACTTTCTTCTTCTCTTCTTCGTCTTTTCATTTACTTTCTTTTTTATTTTATTTTTCTTCGTCTTATTATTATTATTATTATTTATATTCTAATTTTCTACTTCTTCTTCGTCGTCCTCAGTGTCTCGTCTGCTTTATCCTTCACCGTCAATCGTCGTGTACTGGGATAAATTGTGACTAGGCTGTTTATTTATTTAAAATCTGTTTCACTTACTTAAAAATTAACATGTTTTATTCGTTGTTACTAGTATTTTTACAAATGTGCATGCTTGTAAACATCTTACAAAATTAATTAACAAAAACAATGGCATGACTAATATAGAATTGTGTATTCTATTGTTTTGGCTAATTGTTGTACTTTTAATAAGCATACCGTCTGTTTCCTCTAATACCTACGTATTTACTACTGCATTCCTATGTTAAAAGGTTTATCTGTTTTTTAAAAATAACACTTTCTTTTTTGATGAAGAACGCTTTACCTTTGCACCTGTGTATCTAAAATATGGTTTTATTTTATTATTTTATTTTCTAGAATGTCGTCAAGCCTTGAAGAACAGAATGTTAAGTTCAGTACAACATACGTCACCATTAAACATATCTGAAGTACACACAGGGTCTGGAAGACAAAGCACTCTTGCAAATAAGAACCGTAGACAGTACAGACCTAGTAGTATCAATGCAGGACAAAATGAAACGGTCAATATTTCGGCAACATCAGTAAATAGAAATAACAACGACTCCGAGTTTGGGAGCTACCACTACTAGTTCTAATTTAACAATCGTAAGTACGGGGATATCACCTTCATTCATGTTACCGGTTTTAAGCTCTCATTTATCCCAACACCAACTTTTAAAACTGGAAGTTCAATGATGTCGACTCTAAGTGCACATCAAGAAAAGATACGTGATGAAATAAGAAGAGTGATAGTTAAAGCAGTAAGCAGTAATGTAACCAATGGAAATTAAGTCTTTCTTTTTTACCTCCTCAAGGTTGTTCCACCAAGTCGGCGGTGTGAAGCATTCCAATTGGACCAAATTTACTCAGAACGTGTTACAGTGCCACCCCAGTTACACACTCTCTAGTTCAGAATACTCGGTTCGTTTCAGTTAGTAATATATTAGATAGATTTTATCCAATTTCACCATTGTTCTTCACCCTGTCGCGACCGAGGGGTTCGCGTTTAGGTCTACCGCCAGGATGTGACGTCACCTCTGACGAGTTCCGGTGCACACCACGAGGTATTTACAACCAAAGTCCCGGTATAAGTAAATGGTGCGAAATGAGTTGTAGGGCCGGTAACTGTGTGACTTTTATGTGTGATTGTTATTGTGAGGACCGAATACGGCCGCAAAGCTCGAAATGCCACGCAATAGCAGAATTTAAGGGCAAGAAGGGATGGATCTATGGTGTACGGCGAACTGTAAAGTAGGCTACTGTCCTCCAACTATGTGCAGTGTAGAAGATTGTCTCAGAGCTAACGGGAGGCATGACTAGAACGGAATACGGCTGTATCACAGTTAATTACTGGTAATCCGGTCCCATCCTCACCAGTAAATGTGACAACAACTAGTACAATAGAACAGAAACACAAACACGTTACCTACTAAATCACTAAGGCTGGATCAGGCAAATGTACACACCAGAAGGCATCTAGGGTAAACTTTAAGTCCCATATGTATACTCAAGAAAATGCATACCAGGATAGATGACAGGTGCCAACTGTGTACACATATGTACATATTCCAGGGTAAACGTCAAGTCCCATCTGTGTACAAATGTGTAGATATACCGCGGTAGACGTCACGTCCCGACTGTACACAAATGTATACATATACCTGATATACATGGAATCCTAACTCTGTACAAATGGTACATATACCAGGGTAGACGTCAAGTCTCAACTGTGTACAGATGTGTGCAACTGGGTACACATGTACACATATACCAGGGTAGACGTCACATCCCAATTGTGTACAAATGTGTACATATACCAAGTAGACGTCACGTCCGAAATGATAACAAAAATAGACCTTAATTACATGTATGATAGGATGGACTCTAAAATGTGAACTCAAATTCATGTATATAACATGTTTCAATGTGACTGGATCTCAGCGAAAGACGTATGTACGCGCGTTTTTATATTTAAACGGTGTCATAGAAATATGAAGTTACTACCAGTACTACAGTACTACAGTACCCAGGATAAGTCGTAAGTGTGAACACCCATTATGACGTAGCCGTAGGGTGTAACTACTGTATCCGGGGTAGACACCAATACCAGAGTGCATAATCAATAGGAAACTGTTGCCATGGCTATATGATGTAGAAGAACGTGTCACCAGTATGAACAATCATAATACCTTTTAATCAAAACAAGTACCTGAGACAAAATGAGTACATTGATATAATGGCGTGATGTGACGAGGTAAAATAGTTAAGATTTATTATTGTCTTAAGTATGTCAAACGCACTGTGTTAACAAAGCAGAGACTATAATGTCAGTACAGAATTTCAAAGTGTTTGTGTCAAAAGCTTGCAGTTCGGGCCCTGGTGTAAGTCAGCTATGAGGAAATTTAGTTTAATAAATAATTCGCTTTGTTAGAACACACAGTTAAACGTATGTCCAGAGATGTTGGTACATACGTGTGCATTGTGTACAGATCGGTACAAATTTGGTTTAATAAATAATCAGACCAGACTTTGTTTAGAACACAAAGTTAAAACCTTATGTCAGAGCATGTTAGTGCCTACGTGTACATTGTGGTGTAGGTCAAACACAAACTGAATATCCTATCAAAAAAAACTGTACACGTGTAGAGTTGTACTTTTACGTGTTGTAGTGGAGTTTATCTTTGGTACACGTGCATGTGGACGGACGTCTTTATGTGACGTCCTGCCTTGATAGTATTGAGCTAGTTCTTGTAAAACAAATCCGGTGATGTGTGTGTGTATGTTCTTTTTGTATTTTTCTTTCTTTTTTGTTTGACATGTTGCTTACACGTATTATCGTTTATATCTAGGAACGGAAATAACAGCAGTATACTCTCAAATAAGGTTGATACTATCTATGCTTTGCGTACTAGACGTAGTCCAAAAGTATCAAATGCATGTATATTCATATAAACATGCCAATCTCTAATGTCAACCTGGTTATAGTATAGTCTCATGCTTACAACCTTTAATACAGATATACGATGTAATAGTTTTAATTCTTCTTATCTTGGGTGGCTGACTTCTGCCAAATGCTAAATTGCATTTTATTTATTTTATGTTTATAATGTAAAATTAGGTCTCCCGTATATTTCTTGGTAATTATTCACCCGAGGTCTGACGCCTGACATTATTCAATCGAGGTTAGATGAAATTAATTGTTCGCTCGAAGTCAGATGCTCTACATCATTCACATTTGACAGCCGACCATTAGTGGAGGTCAAAGGCCCCACATGATTTAGTGGAGGTCAGAGGGCCCACATTATTTACTTCAGGCCAGAGACCCTATATTATGTACTCCAGGTCAGAGACACTACATTATTCTGTCGAGGTCAGATGAAATTCACAATTATTTTCATTTTAAATCCGTTAATGTATACATTTGTCTTTCACGCAGATATGGTTGTTATTCCACAATATATAGAAATGTTACCCAGTAAGTTTAATTATATATAGTCGTTTGATCACAGAGTCACCCACCTTTAAACCTAGTGTATATAGGCAATAGTATTTAAGTGTCTCTCATCAATTTATTTTCACAAGATATTATTTAGTCGCATAAAGTAACTTCTCACAATACACTAGTTCATGTCGTGTATTGGTGGTATTCCAGTGTGACAGCACTATAGCATTGAGTACTGAGATCACTGCTGCAAGCAGACACCGTCGTGGTATGACTCAACGATTGTTCAAAGCAGCGATAAACCCCATACATGCAAATTTCAAGAAATAATTTACAATTAACGACATTTGACCAATGCGATCTTAACAATTTAGATCATGCAGAGCAGTAATTATGTTTAACTGAAACAAACAGTGTGTATCTGCTTCAAGTTGAGGCTCCAAGAGAGATATTTAAATGTACAATACAAAGTCAACTTTTGTTAGAACGTGTATTACAACTACGCTTTCTGTTAGACGCATTTGTTCGGGCGTTTGTTTTAGTCAAAGGTCTTTTAAAATTTTCAGACAAAATTCCACAATTTCATTAATAAGTTGTACATCAGTAAGTTGTACATTTTAGTGGTAAATACAGAATACTTTACTTTTCAAAATCGGTTGAGAAATAAAATAATACTTGCAAAAGTTATTTTCGATAGGACATTTTCAATGCAAATTTCGGCTACATATTGCTTTTTAAAAAAATGAGAATTTGTATCGCAAAATGGTCAAAATGTGTTGGATAAAATAAATTAAGACACTCTGGAACTTTTATGGTAAAGTATTGAGGCTAACTAAAGTTATTTGAGATTTGTTTAATTTTCTGCTGGCTCAGCAATAAGGCATTTATATGGGAAAAGCTCCACCCCACACCCACCCAAAAAATCATTTTGATTGTAAAATATGTATTATTTCTCGAAAAACTATCAAAACTGAGATATGTTTATTTACCACGACAAATTCCAATTCTAAAGATGTATTATTTGTGTAGGTTATATCAATATTGCCCAATTTATTGCTGAAAACCCTTTGGCTCAAACAAGCACCCCGAACAATAGACAAAAAAAAAGAATTTACTTTCTGTTCTAGTTTGCTTTAATTTATTGTCATTGTCATCGTATTTATTTTGAATATTAGATGACAGTATTCACTGTATAAGCTGTGCATAAGCATTGTTAGACAATGCATGTTTTGGGTTGTTTTGTTTTTTTGTGTTTTGTTTTTTTAACTTAGTATTTTAGAGCAGAAAAACGATTCTAACTGCAGTATGATTTATTTGAATATATACATCAAATGTCATATGTTAATGATTTTTAAAAAGAACTTAAGAACTGTCAGTAAAATTGCATAAATTGGTTCTCAAATAGAGTTATTCCAGAAGTATCATATGTATAAAAGAAAGTATTCAAGTAGACGGCTTCCTCAACCTTTTATCTTAACGTAAAATACATTTCAAATTGTTCAAACGATTTTTTAAAAAAATATTACTCAAAGTGTACTATAATCGCTAAAACTATGATTAAATGATACAAAAATGTGTTTGTAATAAGTACTGATACAGGTGATCCTTTGAAAGCAACTAACACAATTAAGAGAATAAAGTAGCAGTCTCGGTTTTATTGAGTCTGTTCATGAGAAGTAATTGAAGAAGCAACACTTCTCACGCCCCCTAGCACCGGCTTAAGCGGTATTCTACTTCAAAGCCACCTATATTGGGCTCGTTGGTCCCAAAGGACCAGTAAAAAAATAACACTAAGTTAAAATAACTAATTGTAAGTTACACGTTTAAGCGACATACTATAATCTTGAGGTGTTCACCTCGATTTATTTATCAATGTCAGCTCTACTTTGAAGGACATACACAATGGTTTGTTCGTTATGTTTACCAAATGTGTTTTTAAATAAGTGATGCTACTTACACGTTAGTGGTATGTGAATATTATTTCTTCTGAACTGTTTAAGAAATGTGTCTTCATCACGTAGGTCCTGCCTTAATTCCATTAAGCGATGGGAAAGTTTATATTAGCAGAGTTTTATAACAGAAATGTCCATAAAAAGACGTTGAAAAACATTTTTACAGAAAAAACCTATAACCTGTTTAAAATTACCTATTAAATGTTTTAATTTTACAATATGCAAACTTTCAAAGCCCAAATTATGGTATTATTTCATACCCCAGCCAACGCCGATTTCGCTTCTTGGAAAAGGGGTTGGGGGGATATGAAAGTGTTTACGTAATATAATTCACACGTGTTCACATTGTGTAGAAAACCTATCATAATACCGCGACGTTTTCTGTTTAACAAACTGTATCAAGATTGGCATGTGTACTTTCATATTTTACAATTTAAAAAAATAGCAGTAATTGTACTTGATGAAATATGTAGTGCAAATCAGTCCTTTGGGTTAAAATAAAGCCACTCTTTGGGGTTTTAAAGAAGAATACCGCTTAAGCGGGTGCTAGTGGGCGTGAGAGGTGTTTCAAATTAAAATAACTCCCATGAACAGACTCAATAAAAACAAGTCTCTACTTTTCTCTCTTCTTTGTTTGTTTTTCTTACAAAGGATCACTTTTCAGTATTTATTAATATTAATATTGAGTAACTTCTCTTTTATGCTCGTTGTGCTTGATTGTGTCTTGAGAACGAATTAGTTCGGAATCTGGTTGTGTATGAAAGCTATTTAAATTGAAGGTCTATGGTTTCATATCTGTGAGACACGTATTTATGTATAATAATGTATATATTTATTACAATGCCACCTTAGTAAAGAAGTTAATTTGTGAATCTTTGTCTCTACAAAAAAGTTGATGACGGCATCTAGGTCACTATGAACAAGGAGACAGCGCTGACCTGGAATTCACCAACCATTCTTTAAATTATTCTTAGACTTGAGCGCAAGTACTCAAATTTATTCACAAATATTCCCATGACCTTCAAAAATAAACAATCGTATGAAGTTGTTTTTTATTAGTAGTTTTCATATTTATAAATAGCAGCTTGTTATGAACGTTTATACTTTAAACTTATAGAAATATTTATGATTGAAATTTCCATACGTGGGCTTAAGTCTTAAAATAATCTCGAGAATGGTGGTGAATTCAAGGCTTGGTCGCCGATTCGCAGTTCAATGTTTCAACGCAACCATGTTGTAACTACATGTATCACATAACATGCGGTGTGGGAGTGTAAAAACACCATTCAATAGTTTCGATATTCCACTAGTGGTATAGCATAATGTTAATGACGTCATGGACGTCTCGTTAATGTACGTTTTCTGACGTAATTTGACGTTATAAGTTATGTAATACATAGTATCTAACATTCGTTCTCATTAATTATTGAATTTATTAAACGAGTTAGTAAAATGATATAATGCGAGGCTCTTGTAAGATCTCTATATAAATAAAGCCGAAGATACAGCCGTGTTGCGTTGAACCCTCGAGTTGATATGTATAATTGGATTTCGAGGGTTCATTGCAAAACTATTGTATCTCCCTTTTTTATTCATATGTAGCTACAATAGTTTTGCGCCGACCACTCGATTTATAGATTGTGTATGGCCAATATTATCTTAGAATGTACATACTGGTTGTCAACTCTTAACCCGCTAAGCACGACTATAATAGCCTTTGTGTCCATTGTAAACCCTGATCAGGATTTACAATGTCCGGCTGCTCATCGTTCATTTTCCCCCAAAACACGGGTTGTCACATAAATGGAATGGTCTTAATTCAACGAACAGTCCATTTTATATACGTATCGGGTTAATGGTTATATACTTATATTGTGAATGCCAGTACTTAATTTTTGCTCAATACAACAAGTGTTCAAATCGTATTACATCCCAGTGTCTTTAGCTACGCTACAGTATGCTGGGGTCAACTTCTTTAGTTTTGTTAAATTAATTCATGCGGTGTGGCAGTGTATGTTTTGTAATTATCTAAATAATTATGAATGCGCCAGTGTATGTAGCTTCAAATTGATGAACTCGTGTGTGTAAAGTAAAATAGTGTCTTTAGCTACAAGATCATGGGATCTATTTTGTTTTTGTTAGACACTATATATTTAACAACTAGCTACAAAATGAGTGTGTGAATACAGTGTGGCAGTGTATTGTGTTACAAACTCAATAGGTCTGGTATGTTTCATTTAAATAGATGAATGTAGTTTGGCAGTGTATGTTGCTACATTATCAAGGAAGTCTTCTGTGTTTGTTAAATGCAGAAATGCACAGTGGCGATGTCTTCAGTTACACATTAAAGGTGTCTAGTGTGATTTAGTTAAATAGATGAATGCAGTGAGTCAGTGTCTTTAGCTACAATGTCGATGAGTCCAGTGTGTCCTGTTTCATTTATCACGGTATATTTGATATGTGTATGTCGCAAATATTAACGAATCAGCCATATTGAATCAGAATGCCTGAACTGTGCATGCATTTTAAAAAATGTGTGTTTTACATATATTGCCCTTTTATAGGTGCCTAATTTGTTAGAGGATATAGGTGGCGAGAATTTCCTTATTTACACATTCCCGTTTAATTAAGAGTTTAAACCTGGTTTAAACCCATTTTACCATTGACCGTTCTATGGCGGTAGACCAGTTGTCAACCATTTAACGTTTTTGGTGTCTAACCGACTGCATGAGATGCATGGCCGAGTCATACCGTGTCTTATCGAATCTGAACGAATATTTCATAATTTTACGTGTGTCATTGCTATACAAGATCGAGGCTTAACGAGTCTAGCCGAGACTGAACGAATGTTTTAAATCGTTACATCTATTAATGCTACACATGACCGAGTCTTCAAAGGTATAACCGAAGTTTTCACATTTTACATCTATCCCTGCTATACATGACCAAGTTCTAACGAGACTAACCGAGTGTGAACGCAGGTTTTGCACATTTACATTTAGCATTGACCAAGTATTAATGGGTTTAACCGAGTTTCAATAAATGTACCGTTGCTGCCCTTTACCGAGTGTTACCGAGTCTTTATGTGCATTTGATAGAGAAGGTAACAATACCGGCTCGCTTGAAGGTAGACTGAAATGAGTCTAACCGAGTGCGAACGCAGGTTTTGCATATTTACATTCAGCATTGACCAAGTATTGATGTGTATAACTCAGTTTGAATAAAGTTTTTGTATGTTTAAATGTATCATTGCTACCAATTACCGAGTCTTACCGAGTCTTACTGAGTGTTAACGATTCCTACTGAGTTTGAACGCAGGTTTCGCGTGTTTATGTATCGTTATGTATCTTTTCTACGTATTACCGAGTGTTACCGAGTATTACCCAGTGTTACCAAGTCTTACTGAACATTTGCTAGAAATGGTAACAATACTGGCTTGTTTGTAGTTAGACTGATTTATCTTGCTTGCATAAGTGCATAACTTCCCATGATCTTTCTTACTGGAGGGAAGACACCATTTGTGCAAGTGTGAGTTTTTTTCATTTTTAAAGTGAGCATTCATGATTGTTTTGTAACAGAAATGCAGCGGCGTTTTTGACATTTCGCTGTACTGAATGTTTACTAAATTATTTATTATAAACAATAAAAACTTTTACAAAAGGATATTCATAGTTATGTCGTTTCATGTTCACCAATGTATCTTTATCGTGGTTTGTGTGTTTAAAATTGTTTGTTCTATGCATGCTATTGCTAAAATGAGTGGTTGCTGAGAAAATATGAATCGGGAACCTAAAACATGTTTTGTTAGAGTTATGGATAGTTTTAAACCGACAGTTTCGTGAGTACTGCAGTGTCTGTTCCATTGACACAACGCTATTACACAATAATGGACAATAAATCCGTAACGAACGCCTAAACCGTGTTCATTGATATACCCATTTGTAGAGATCGTGTTAAACCAAACAAATGTATGGTTATTTTGCGAATAAGCTGCAATGCCTTTATTTGACATAATCAATGGCAATAACTATGTTACACATGTGTCTATTTGCTCATTGTCCAACTTATCTTAGTTCCTATTGTAAGTGTCTCCGTTAACGACGGTGCGTTGTTAATCTTTTCGCCTTTCACCGCTGCGGGTTCGAATCCCACTGGGAGCTCGACTTGTAAATGAGGAAGTGTCTATTCTTACGGATGGCGGGAGGTGTACAGTACTGGTTCTATCCAGGAAAAGTGGGTGATCTGCCTTCACCGTAAGACATCGACCGTCATATATAACCTGACATGTTTTGCAAATGACGTCAACACCATACAAATTAAATACGCTATTGTAACAGACGTCAGACGACTGACACATTATCATGATGTTTAGGCTAGTAGATCAAAATGACAGGCATGTATTCGGTATAAAGATTAAAAATTATATCATGACTGAAATAACATGTATCATGCAGATATGAACTTTTCTGCCTAATAAAGGGGTGACCTAATTTTGCTTTATTAGGCACTGACCAATAGAGCAAATCAATGAGAAATCCCTCGGCGTTTATTGTACGTAACGTTAGCTGACGTCATGCACTTAACGTTGCATGACGTCATAAAACAAACAAAAAACAACAACATGGCGGCGTCCTTGATAAGCGTAACATTCTGAGAAATAGGTAATAATAGTAATTCATACAGAAAATGTGCATAATCTACATGATAAATAGAAGAGCCTCGCCATTCTTCGTTTTATAAGCCTCGCTTAATAAACTTGATAGTAAAAGGCGCCGACATAATATATACCTCAGTTTTATACAATTAATTTAGAAACTGTGAGATCTCTTATAACAAACAAAGTGGTTCAAAACTGTATACTGAGTATATGTGAGATCTCTTACATCAAACAAATTGGATCAAAACTGTATGTTGTACTGAGTATATGTGAGATCTCTTACATCATACAAAGTGATTCATAACTGTATGTACTGAGTATATGTGAGATCTCTTACATCAAACAAAGAGGTTCAAAACTGTATGTACTGAGTATATGTGAGATCTCCTACATCAAACAAAGTGGTTCATAACTGTATGTACTGAGTATATGTGAGATCTCCTACATCAAACAAAGTGGTTCAGAACTGTATGTACTGAGTATATGTGAGATCTCCTACATCAAACAAAGTGGTTCATAACTGTATGTACTGAGTATATGTGAGATCTCCTACATCAAACAACGTAGGTCAACACTGTATGTACTGAGTATATGTGAGATTTCTTACATCAAACAAAGTGGTTCAGAACTGTATGTACTGAGTATATGTGAGATCTCCTACATCAAACAAAGTGGTTCATAACTGTATGTACTGAGTATATGTGAGATCTCCTACATCAAACAACGTGGGTCAACACTGTATGTACTGAGTATATGTGAGATTTCTTACATCAAACAAAGTGGTTCAGAACTGTATGTACTGAGTATATGTGAGATCTCCTACAATAAAAACAAAGTTGTTCATAACTGTATGTACTGAGTATATGTCAGATCTCTTACATCAAGCAAAGTGGTTCATAACTTTGTGTACTGAGTATATGTGAGATATCCTACATCAAACAAAGTGGTTCATAACTGTATGTACTGAGTATGTGTGAGATCTCCTACATCAAACAACGTGGGTCAACACTGTATGTACTGAGTATATGTGAGATCTCTTACATCAAACAAAGTGGTTCAGAACTGTATGTACTGAGTATATGTGAGATCTCCTACATCAAACAAAGTGGTTCATAACTGTATGTACTGAGTAATGTGGGATCTCTTACATCAAACAAAGTGGTTCATACCTGTATGTTTTGAGTATATGTAAGATCTCTTACATCAAACAACGTGGTTCAAAGCATTATTTACTGTGTATGTATACATGTGAGATCTCTTACATCAAACAAAGTGATTCAAAACTGTATATCTTAAATCAAACAAAGTGGTTCAAAACTGTATGTACTGAGTATATGTGAGATCTCTTACATCAAACAAAGTGGTTCAAAACTGTATGTACTGAGTATATGTGAGATATTTTACATCAAACAAAGTGGATCATAACGTTATGTACTGAGTATATGTGAGATCACTTACATCAAACAAAGTGGTTCATAACTGTATGTACTGAGAATATGTGAGATCTCTTACATCAAAAAAGTGGTTCATAACTTTACGGACTGAGTGTATGTGAGATCACTTACATCAAACAAAGTGGTTCCTAACTGTATGTACTGAGTATATGTGAGAGCTCTTACATCAAAAAAGTGGTTTATAACTTTATGTACTGAGTGTATGTGAGATCACTTACATCAAACAAAGTGTTTCATAACTGTATGTACTGAGTATATGTGAGATCTCCTACATCAAACAAAGTAGTTCATAACTGTATTGTACTGAGTATATGTGAGATCTCTTACATCAAACAAAGTGGTTCAGAACTGTGTGTACTGAGTATATGTGAGATCTCTTACATCAAACAAAGTGGTTCATAACTGTATGTACTGAGTATATGCGAGATCTCCTACATCAAACAAAGTGGTTAATAACTGTATGTACTGAGTATATATAAGATCTCTTACATCAAACAAAGTGGTTCATAACTGTATGTACTTAGTATATGTGAGATCTCCTACATCAAACAAATTGCTTCATAACTGTATGTACTGAGTATATGTGAGATCTCTTACATCAAACAAATTGCTTCATAACTGTATGTATTGAGTATATGTGAGATCTCCTACATCAAACAAAGTGATTCATAACTGTATGTATTGAGTATATGTGAGATCTCTTACATCAAACAATGTGGTTCATAACTGTATGTATTGAGTATATGTGAGATCTCTTACATCAAACAATGTGGTTCATAACTGTATGTATTGAGTATATGTGAGATCTCTTACATCAAACAATGTGGTTCATAACTGTATGTATTGAGTATATGTGAGATCTCTTACATCAAACAAAGTGATTCAAAACTGTATCTCTTACATCAAACAAAGTGGTTCATAACGGTATGTAATGAGTATATATACATGTATTTGTCATTGTACTTTTGCATGGATAAAGCTAAGATGATTAGAAGGCTTGTTTTCAGTCAAACACTGTTGTAATTCAGCAGCTTATCTAATCAAAATATTATAATTGTGATATGTTTTACTCATTTGTTTTATTTCGTAGTCTACCTATGCGCATATTTCAGAACGGTAAGCCACATTCTGTAAAGGGTATATTACAATAATTAATGAAACTAAGCATAGCTTGGATTGTTCATGAATAGTCAGCTTTGGACTAAAGGGAAATAAATACAGGTCTGTTCCAAATAAAATACTACCAGGGTTGTTTCCAATATTCAGAAGTTCATTGAAACAACACACTATTTATAACAATTAATATTTTATCTTTTATTCACATTTCCAGCATTAATCAGACATACGAACTAGCTCGGACATTATTACTAAAAATGCACGAATAAGAAGCTCAAACACCAAGTAGCTAGGGTATATCGATTATTACTTAAAATGCACGAATAAGAAGCTCAAACACCTAGTAGCTAGGGCATATATATTATTACTTAAAATGCACGAATAAGAAGCTCAAACACCTAGTAGCTAGGGCATATCGATTATTACTTAAAATGCACGAATAAGAAACTCAAACACCTAGTAGCTAGGGCATATCGATTATTACTTAAAATGCACGAATAAGAAGCTCAAACACCTAGTAGCTAGGGCATATCGATTATTACTTAAAATGCACGAATAAGAAGCTCAAACACCTAGTAGCTAGGGCATATAGATTATTACTTAAAATGCACGAATAAGAAGCTCAAACACCTAGTATCTAGGGCATATCGATTATTACTCAAAATGCACGAATAAGAAGCTCAAACACCTTGTAGCTAGGGCATATCGATTATTACTTAACATGCACGAATAAGAAGCTCAAACACCTAGTATCTAGGGCATATCGATTATTACTCAAAATGCACGAATAAGAAGCTCAAACACCTAGTAGCTAGGGCATATAGATTATTACTTAAAATGCACGAATAAGAAGCTCAAACACCTAGTATCTAGGGCATATCGATTATTACTCAAAATGCACGAATAAGAAACTCAAACACCTTGTAGCTAGGGCATATCGATTATTACTTAACATGCACGAATAAGAAGCTCAAACACCTAATAGCTAGGGCATATCGATTATTACTTAAAATGCACGAATAAGAAGCTCAAACACCTAGTAGCTAGGGCATATCGATTATTACTTAAAATGCACGAATAAGAAGCTCAAACACCTAGTATCTAGGGCATATCGATTTTTACTCAAAATGCACGAATAAGAAGCTCAAACACCTTGTAGCTAGGGCATATCGATTATTACTAAAATGCACGAATAAGAAGTTCAAACACCTAGTATCTAGGGCATATAGATTATTACTTAACATGCACGAATAAGAAGCTCAAACATCTAGTAGCTAGGGCATATCGATTATTACTCAAAATGCACGAATAAGAAGCTCAAACACCTAGTAGCTAGGGCATATCGATTATTACTTAACATGCACGAATAAGTAGCTCAAACAGCAAATATCTCGGACGTATCTATTATAACTACGAATACACAAAAAAGAATTTTAAAAAGAAACATAAGCTTGGAGATATCCATTATTACGCAGTCTACATGTACAAAGGAGAATATTAAAAGATTAGTTTAACTCGATAACTTAAATGGACGCCGCTGACGACAACAACAACGGCCCGCAGGTGGTGACAAAATATATGTCGAACTAGAAAGAAACAATGTATTCTATATAGAAGTCTATGTAAAACATGTGCTATATACACAAATGTTAGACCGTCCGGGCAGGACCGTTTGTAACCCTAGAAGAAAGAAAACACAAAGTGATGGAATTCTCACAGTCATTGGTGCGATTCTGAGAACACGCTTTTTTTTGAAGGTTTTCGAAAATTTTGAGTAATGGTCTTTGCTTGTGTATGATCCCGTCTGAAGCATCCATGTAAAATCTTAGGGAAATTTACCAAGCGGTTTCAGAGGAAGTGCTGTTAATACGTTTTCCCTATACAAATCTATCTTAAACAGATCTCTATATAAAATTCAATATAACTCTACAGAAAACATCTCTGTGTTGCTTTCTAAATAGCTGAGAAACTGCTATTATATTAAACATGCTAAATAGGAAAGTGATTTACTGTCTATATGTCTACAGCCTGTATAAACTAAAAGGATGTTCCACGAACTCTTTTTTACTTATGCCATTTGCTTATTTCAGCAAGGATAATCTAACTTTAAATTTGAAGACAGAGGGTTCAATATGTTTTGCATAATGGAGAAGAACATCGTCATTACTCTGCATTCAATATTTGATTAATTAGTAAGGAAAAACTTTATAACGTTTCATGACCATAGGTCAATATTTTGCCAAGTTATGAGCTAGGTTATGCTGCATGTTAAAGTTTTATGAAGAATGCCTCTACCGAAATGGGAGTTATTGGACATATCAATGGCATTATGGAACTGATAAGGAACAACTGTATAAAGTGTCAGGATAATGGGCCAACACTTTGCCAAAGTATGAACTAGGTTACGTTGCATGTTACACTTTTATGAAGAGGTGAATAACTGTGTCAAAATAAAAGTCAGAGTTATTGGACATATGTAACGACTTTGTTTTTTGTTGAATATATGTGTGAAAGTTCAGGAACATAGACTGAAAACTAGATTGAAGGTTGAATGTGATGGAAGGACGATCGATGACCATTGACGACGACGGACAATGTGATCGACATGTATCCGACACGCTAGGGAGGCAAAACAAAAATGTAAAGCAGGACGGGCGATACTTTTCGGATAATTGACCATTTGGCATAGGCACTTTTAACACTGATAGCACATCTTACGATAAAGAATCGTATTCATAAAATCTGTGTTTAGTTCTGATTAGAAAGGGTACATGTTCATATTAGTCTCTGAATTATTGAATATGTTGATGTTTTTCATTGGAATTGGTAAGATACACAGTATATTTCTGTGTAACTAAGCATTAAATGAAAAGGTTCGCATTTACGTTGGATTAAGCAGAAAATACAAAACAGAATATATGTATATATCATATTTATTTATTCCCAAAGAATAATGAATAAAGCAATAATACAATGGCATACATTGTATGTATACACATATAATACAAAGTCATAGAGTGTAGTCACTTATATTACAATATCACGCATTGTATACACCTAGAATACATTGTCATACAATGTATACCATTATAATACTATGTCAGACATAGAATATACTTAAAATACAATGTCATACAGTATACATACTTATATTATGATATCATAAATTGTATAACCGTATAATACAATGTCATACATAGAATATACTTAAAATACAATGTCATACAGTGTATACATTGTATAGACTAACAAAACAATGTCACACATACATATAATACAATCGCATACATTGTATACACTTATAATGCAGTGTCATAGAGTGTATAAGTATACACTTAAAATACAATGACATACATTGGTTACACTTATAATACATTGTCATGCAGTCTATTTATTTATAATACAATCTCATACATTGTATACACTTATAACACAACGTCATACATTGTATACACTTATAACACAACGTCATACAGTGTATACACTTATAACACAATGTCATTTCATTTCCTACAATTATAATACAAAGTCATACATTGTATACACATATAATGCAACGTCATTCATTTCATACACATATAATACAACGTCATACATTGTATACACATATAATGCAACGTCATTCATTTCATACACACATAATACAAAGTCATACGTTGTATATACATATAATGCAACGTCATTCATTTCATACACATATAATACAAAGTCATACATTGTATACATATATAACACAAAGTCATACATTGTAAACAAATATAACACAATTCATACATTGTATACACATATAACACAACGTCATACATTGTATACACTCCCAACAAATGTCATTCATTTCATACAATTTTAAACAATCGCATACATTGTATACATTAATGTAGTGTCATAGATCGTATAAGTATACACTTGCAATTCAATGGTATACATTCGGTTGGTTACAAGTATATATAATGCCATACATTGTATACACACAAAATACACATGCGTACCTTGTATACACATATAATACAATGTCATACATTGTATATACCTAGATATGCATCATAAGTCATACCTTGTATACACCTAGATATGCATCATAAGTCATACATTGTATACACGTATAATACAATGTCATATATTGTATACACATATAATACAATGTCATACATTGTATACACATATAATACAAAGGCATACATTGTTTACACCTATAATACAATGTCATATATTGTATACACCTATAATACAATGTCATGTGGTGTATACTTATAATACACTATCAATCATCATTTATAACACACCGTCATGGAATGTTGTGACATTGTATACACTTATTATTGCATACGCATTTACAAGCTCCGTTTGCTTTCAATCTAATAGGAAACATAAATATTCGCCCATATTGACGTGTTCATATTGACGTGTTGTTAATTCGTTGTACTGGAACTACAATATTTCATACTCGCTAGGGATTGGTTCAGTTCGCAGTTTATGTCACAGGAAGTTTGTCATGTGATGTAAACATTATAGTACGTTTTGTTTCATTGTGCAACATTCCCACCATATTACGACTGTATGAAAAAAAATTAAAAATGTTTTGATGAAAATGAAATGTTAACACCTTTTGTTTTATTTTAACCATTCATTTTTATGTTAAAAATGCGTATGCAATAAAATGGTTATTAGATTTGTATTGGGATATGTGCACTCGTTCTTCTGCGTATAAATATTGCACTCCTAAAAATGCGCACTATTATTATGCGGAAAACCTCTTGCTTATATACAAATATAATAACCATTAATTATCCCATGGTATACAAGGTTCTTATGTTCATAAGTCATCTATACAATCGATGCTGTACAACATACGTACCATCAAATATCATTAAATACAGAATACGGATTATTTAAAACTTTACATTTCCGTTTATATAAACATATTAAACACATTGATTCCACATGTAAACACAGTTATATTTTCATGTATGTAAAACATGTAAAAAAAAAGAGATTACACATGTGTGAACACATTTACATTGATGTAAAACACGACTGAAATGCAGATTTTATTTGTGTTAACACATTAACATTTAAGTAAAACATACTAATAATTTTCAAATTTGTTAACACAATCATATGAATATACTAGGAAAAATAGATATGAAAGTCGAGCAGGAAATGCAGGAAACCAGATACAACATTTATGTTTAACGATGTAAGTTTAGTTTTAACGATGAAACTGAAACCACAACATATCGACTACAGATTCGTTATATTGTAAATACATTTAATGTAGTAAATACAAATACGATTTATTAAAGTTACAAAAAAAACTAGATTAGACCAGAGATTTTTAAAGTAGATATCCCACCAACAACATCCATATGGTACAAAATATGTACACCGTTTCTAAACCTACTGACGACAAGGTATATACAGACATGTTTTGAGAATACAAACTATGTAGACACAATATAAACGGCTTTAACCAGCCAGGCTAAAACTGGAACGTCGAAGTAAAAGGAACCGACTCATAATTCATTTTAAGCATATTCAATCAAGAGTATTTTAAGAACCTGTTAATAAATATTTACAATACAATAGTATACGACCTGATCACCTGGATAGAGTTTTGATAAACGGTTGTGTAATTTAATTTTGCCGTTATTTGGCGGATAGCTAATTAAAAGAAAGATATGTTGGTTCTCAGATCCTGATGTTTTTTATAACATAAAAATATATAAAACCTGGATCCTCCGACTCTACTAATTTCAAAAATTAAATTGAAAAGCTGTTCAAAACAAAACGTCAAAGGAACTTGTAAAAATGTTGTATCTGGTAACCGTATTTTGGTACGTAAAAGCAAAAAATCGTGTATCCATCAATTTGTTTGGGTTTAGTTTATGTTTAACGATGTAACTGACAAAATAACAAGACACATATTTAAACAGTTTTGGATTTTTCCCATTCCTCCTGTGAACCATTTTTAGGAAAAAAACATCTGAGAAGGAAAAAACACTGGGCTTATAGGAATAGCAGTTTAACACGCATACCTTTGAATCTACAACAATAGTACAATGCAGGAGTGTTGGCATCAAACATTGGGTAAAACACCATGTACTGTTGTATTCCATAGATTCATTAATATTCAAGAGATAAACTTATAAAACAACATGTGGGTACACTAGTTTTTGTTATAAATTATTACATTATCTTAGTGTACTTAGCTGCACAATTTGTTCGATAAATCAAGGGCAATACCTCAATTGTTTTTTTTTAATATTGCCTTTTAACTTTATTAAATTTAGTAAAGATTAGATGAAATTTAAAAATTATATACAACTGTGAGCTCCAGCAAGGGGCCAAATCAAAAGCTGTTTACTTGGGTTGCTGTCATTCGTTCATTTTGACAAACCAAAGGCAATAAACTTTAAAACACATATAAAATGTGCTGTTTTTGTAAACTCATTTGAGACCTTCACATAAACGTTTAAATCAATTTTGGTGGATTAATCGGAAGCTGTTTACTAAAGTTATATCTTACAAGATGAACTTCCTTTATTGTAAAGGCAATAATTCTTTAGTTAGGAAGTTTTTCATATTGTCGAACTTGTCTGAGCTCTTATTGAAACAAACCTACAAATAAAAGTTGGTGAAAATCAGAAGCAATTTACGAAAGTCATCACGTACACAAAATAAATTTCCTTATTTTGACTTAATCAAAGAAAAAAACGATGTAATGCAAACGGTGATTTTGCTCAATGTCCAACTCACACGAGATGTTATTGAAACAAAACTTAAAATAAAATTTGGTGAAAATCAGCAGCCGTTTTTTTCATGTAAAAACACTGATATTCCCTTATTAGTTTAACAATTAAAGGGTCATAACTACTGTGTGTCTTGTCGGATGGCACTAGTTTGTGACGTTGTACGAAAGCATTTCAGTAATGTTAAGACCGTATGCAAGATTTGTTTTTTTTAAATAAATTCAATGGCCAAAAGCAACGTATAGTATTGTTTCATTTAGCCAAGTGCAATAACTATGTTGAAAGGTTGCTGAAAATAAAACGTTTACGGACAGTTAAGTGGGTTACAATATGCAAAAAGAAATCAGTTTCAACGACATACATGCCAATATGTTGGGCACATTTTAAATACACAACCAACACACGTATATAGAAGATCTTACGATCTTATTGCTTCTGCATGTTTGGCATAACATGTGGCAAGATACTTGTTTTATCAATACATTTGGTAAGATCTGTCGTATAAATTCAGTTGGTATGATATGTTATATTGATCGTGTATTGAGGCGACATATATATGCAGCGAATGCATGGTGGTATGCATCTTAGATATAACACACCAAAATATAATAGCATATATGAAACACAAGCTATATGTTCTGCAGCGCAATTAATCAATACAATGACAAATATTTATTTCTTCAAAATAGTTTCTACTTATTTTTTGTCCGCATGGTTTGTCAATCCAACTGATACAACATGTGTATGTCAAAACATTTTTTACAATATCATTGGCCATTGTCTAAACTATCCTTGGCAATACTATTGCTTCTGCATGTTTGGCATAACATGTGGCAAGATACTTGTTTTATCAATACATTTGGTAAGATCTGTCGTATAAATTCAGTTGGTATGATATGTTATATTAGTATATTTGGTTAGATACATGTAAACACAGTGTGGCAATGCATTTATTAAAATAGTTTTGTCTATATATTTGCTAAGATGTTCTTTGTCAATATGTGTTAACACATGTTTTGTCAACACATTTGCCACGACATGATTTGCCAGTATATATGTTAACACAGATTTTGTCAATATGTGTTAACACATGTTTTGTCAACACATTTCCCACAACATACTTTGCCAATATATTCGTTAACACAGGTTTTGTCGATATTGTGTTTATGGTAATTCACCTAAACTGTCTATGATATATATATATGTTGTTAGTCGATTTCTACAACATATTTTCAAAGTAATTGTTACCTTTTAATTAACAACACAACTTCTACATGTACATGCTTTATCAACTATGTATTTACGTCCATACGTTTTATTAACACTCAACTTTTATTAACAGTTGCATAACTGTTACATGCAACTATATTTCAGCCACGTTTTTATATGAGCTTCCATAATGAACCAAGAAGATTCAAAACGGGTTCAGAGGTCATGTGCATAGCAATGACTATTTAAGTTGTCGAATGTATATGTGGGTATGTACATAACAATGACTATTAAAGGTGTCGGATATGACATTTGTAGACTAATAAATGTATGATTTGCATCATAGTATCACCGATTTCACTATACGTATGTGAACATTACCACCACTCACTACACTAAAATGACTGGTTCCATAATTCAAAATTGACTTTTTCTCGCTCGTTCTATCTATATTTACCGCTTAGATAATTACACGCTCTGTTTTAGATATCACTTAGTTTAGTTTTTGTTTTCTAATTGTACGATGATAGCTCTCAGCGCAAATTTTGGGATTAGTTTTGACCAAACACAAAAATAACAAAGACTTGTTAAAATAGTTGTTCGATGTTTCATATGTAAAAGAGTATGATAATGGACCTTTGGAAACGGCCGAGAACGACACATACGAAATATTGCAGTCTCGGTTTGATTGAGACTGTTCATGAGCGGTAGTGAAATATGCTAGCTACCGCTCACGCCCTCTAGCCCCGGGTTGAGCAGAACTCAATATTCATAAAATCAACAGCACAAAATGTTAACCATCCCGAAGATGGCATGCATATAGTCTGAAATGTTAGTGGTACCTCATGAAGTGCATTGCTTGTTTAGGTGCCAATTTGTAGACGTACGATTGTAATAGTTCTATATCACATGTAGAGCAGTGATAGTTTCAAATGTCAATATCAAATCAATAAGTGTAAGGAGTTTCATGTGTAGCTCAACGCACGTAAGAGAGGTCAAATCCATACAAAGTAATTGTATGACGCTTACTAATAGTAGGTTGAATACTATATTCAGCACACAGAGGAGTCTTACTATAATTGCCACTCTGGTTTTCATCTGCACTTAGTTGTTATAATATTCTACCAAATCGCAGTAAGCATTCTGAGATGCAGGAGGTAGAGTATGAAGGAAGACATTTGAAAATCGCCGAATACGATAAATATAAAAATATCGCAGTCTCTGTTTTAATTAGACTGTTCATGAACACAAACGACGTTTATCTAAAGATTACATTCATGCACATACAGCTTAAAGAAAAAAATATTTTAATATAATGTCAATACCATATCAGAAAAAAACTGTCAAACAAAAAGGTATTTCAATAGTGCTTTACAAAAATAAAATTGTTCCTATTAATTACTTCTCCTCACACTGCATTTATCAAACATAGATCACATAAGTTCGCCGGATTTCCAGCCGGGAAATAATTATTTTTGTATTGTTCGTAGGGGTCACATAAATATGAGCGAGAACGAAAACTGGCTAATTTATGTATATTATAGTTTTAAATTACTGGGTTTTGGCTATACTCAAAATATTAAACAAACAACAAGGTCTGCTGCACAACATCGAAGCTCAGATGTTGAAAAAGTCTTTACAGTAACCATATGGAAATATTATTTATGATGTGAGACCTGATGGTCGGGTAATTGAAACAAACAAAAAAGAAATGCTATTAGTACTTTGCGGAACGGAACCATTAGTAGGGTAAGATAGGGGGAAAACATGTTGATGATTGTGTGCGTTTTTATGAACATATGAACATGCTTTTAAATTCACATTTGTTAGTTGTTTTAAGGTATTTATGTGTGTTTTTGTGTTTCTGATCTGGTCCGTTAAATACCAATTAACACCTATAGGACTACTGGTTATTTTCGGAACGAAACGGAACCAACAAAAATTGTTTGGTGAGGGTAAAACGTATTTCATCTCAATTCAGTGATGAGAGGTTACCATGAGTTTCTTGATTCATAATCGGTCGTGGCATTTCTTCACCCGAAACTCTATATTCTCCACTCAAAACCCGATTTCCTCACTTCGAAACTCGACTATCTCTACTCGAAACTCGATATTTTCAAATCGAAACTCGATACTTACAAAATGTGAACATCTTATTGAATACGCATTTACAAACTCGGTTTGCTTCAAATGGAAACATTCAATATTAATTTCCGACGTGTTGTAAAGCCAAACTGGGTGTGCAATGTACTTGGAAATTTTCTTTTGCATACTCGTTAAGGGTTGGTGGCACGCACAGTAACACATATTACGTCGCAGAAAGTAAGTCACGTGATAAAAGCAAATCGTAGTATGTTGGTTTCATAGTGGACAATTCCAACGATTTCAGGTGAGTAGAACCGTCATGTGTACTGTGTTGCAGTGATAGCTCTACTACATCACAATGACCTTTAAGAGATGCAGTAAATATGGACTTATTTGGTTCTCTTGTTTACATATGCAACTGTGTTAAAATCTGCACCGTGTTGTAGTAATAGCTTCGCTACATCCCAGTGACCCTGACAGGATGCAACAAACAGGGGAGTATCTGTGTTACTCAGATTGATATCTGCACCGTGTTGTAATAATAGCTCTGCTAAAGCACCGTGATTATTACAAGATGCAGTATAAAGGGGAGTCCTGTCATATGTTCCATTCCGGTTAACATCTGCCCTGTGTTTTAATAATAGCTTCACTACATCACAGTAACCATGATAGGATGCAGCAAACAGGGGAGTCTGACCATTTGTTCTACTCTGATTAATATCTACACCGTGTTTTAATAATAGCTCTACTACAGCACATCGATTATAACAGGATGCAGCATACAGAGGAGTCTGACCATCTGTGCTACTCTGATTAATATCTGCACCGTGTTGTAATAATAGCTTCACTACATCACAGTAACCATAATGGGATGCAGCAAACAGGGGAGTCTGACCATTTGTTCTACTCTGATTAATATCTGCACCGTGTTGTAATAATACCTCTACTACAGCACATCGATTATTATAGGATGCAGCATACAGGGGAGTACTGCCATCGTTTTCATTCCGGTTAACATCTGCCATGTGTTGTAATAATAGCTTCACTATATCACAGTGACCCTGATAGGATGCAACAAACAGGGGAGTCTGACCATCTGTGTTACTATGATTAATATCTGCACCGTGTTGTAATAATATCTCTACTAAAGCATGGTGATTATTACAGGATGCAGTATACAGGGGAGTCCTGCCATCGTTTTCATTCCGGTTAACATCTGCCGTGTGTTGTAATAATATCTCTACTACATCACAGTGATTATTAGAGGATGCAGCATACAGGGGAGTCCTGCCATCGTTTTCATTCCGGTTAACATCTGCCGTGTGTTGTAATAATAGCTTCACTACATCACAGTAACCATGATAGGATGCAACAAACAGGGGAGTCCTGCCATCTGTTCCATTCTAGTTAACATCTGCCCCATGTTTTAATAATAGCTTCACTACATCACAGTGACCAAGATAGGAAGCAGCAAACAGGGGAGTCTGACCATCTGTGTTACTCTGATTAATATCTGCACCGTGTTGTAATAATAACTCTACTACAGCACAGTGATTATTACAGGATGCATTAAACAGGGGAGTCCTGCCATCTGTTCCATTCAGGTTAACATCTGCCCCATGTTTTAATAATAGCTTCACTACATCACAGTAACCAAAATGGGATGCAACACACAGGGGAGTCAGGCCATTTTTGTTACTCTGATTAATATCTGCACCGTGTTCTAATAATAGCTCTACTAAAGCACGGTGATTATTACAGGATGCAGTATACAGGGGAGTCTGGCCATCTTTGTCGCTCTGATTAATATTTGCACCGTGTTGTAATAAAAACTCTACTACAGCACAGTGATTTTTAAAGGATGCAGCATACAGGGGAGTCCTGCCATCGTTTTCATTCCGGTTAACATCTGCCGTGTGTTGTAATAATAGCTTCACTACATCACAGTAACCATGATAGGATGCAACAAACAGGGGAGTCTTGCCATCTGTTCCATTCAGGTTAACATCTGCCCCATGTTTTAATAATAGCTTCACTACATCACAGTGACCAAGATAGGAAGCAGCAAACAGGGGAGTCTGACCATCTGTGTTACTCTGATTAATATCTGCACCGTGTTGTAATAATAACTCTACTACAGCACAGTGATTATTACAGGATGCAGTAAACAGGGGAGTCTGGCCATCGTTATCATTCCGGTTAACATCTGCCGTGTGTTGTAATAATAGCTCTACTACAGCATGGTAATTATTACAGGATGCAACATACAGGGGAGTCCTGCCATCTGTTTCATTCCGGTTAACATCTGCCCCGTGTTTTAATAATAGCTTCACTACTTCACAGTAACCATTATAGGATGCAGCGAACAGGGGAGTATTACCAACTGTGTCAGTATTGTTAACATATTGTATTGTATGCCTATCTGTTGTATTATGAGAACTGTATTGTTGTTCAGACCCGCTGTTTTTACACATGTGATTAATGAGAATGTCACAAATATTAGCTAAACCAAGACATGCACTGTAATATAATGGTGTTCTATTAACACCATCGACACTGTCCACTTTAACACCTTTGTTGATAATCATCTGAACCATTGCTGGATTGCCGGATATTACGGCCATATGCAAAGTAGACATGTCTTTAATATAAATATGCCATCTATCATGTAACGTACCGGAGTTTTCATCTTTCAGTAGCATACTGACTACTTCCTCATTTCCACCAAGGCAGGCCATTGGTATCAATGATAATCTGTCTGCAATTTGACTTGGTTCTCTTTGTAAATGGAGATCTTGGAAACTTGAATATAAAAACTTAACCAGTGATGACAAACCATGTGCAAGAACCCAGTGTATAGCTCTAGCTGCGTTAGTCTGAAGGAGTTTTAGAAGGAAAAATGTCTTGCTTGAAACTGTCTCTTTGCGCTCTTTATCCAACAACACTGTATGTACTATTAAATTAGGTTCAACCTCTAAAAATGAATGCGATAAGTAGGCATTTGATTGGTTGTACAAATAACCAATAAGACATTGCTGAAACGTTTCATTCTGAATGAATTTACTTAAGGGTGCCCTCTGCTGAGGTTTTGGATTTTTGCACTTCCGGAAATTTACATTTGTTATATTTCAAAAATTATAATAAAACTGGAAAAAATAATTATACAGTAACAAACTTATGCCCAATAGGGATATTTTAGTGCAAAAAAAATTAGATTTTTTTTTTGACCTCACATGTTGTGCCCAAAATTGACAATTTTTAACATAAGCCAAAATGGGGGGTAGGGGTACAAAAGATGGTATTTCTCAAAAACCATTTAAGATATTCACTTAATTTAAACTTTATTACAAAGACATGTGTTAGCATATACATAGACAGGAATAAAAAGTATTTTCCTATTATTTGTTACAGACCTATGCCGTTATATGTCAGAGCTCGTCGAAATCTAAAAAAGCACATTTTTTTCTCAGTTTTTTTTGAATATCTTTCTTATATGCACACCGACCCCCAATTTTTATTTTGTCATTCTGATACTCAGGTCTTGTATATATTGTAGACAAAATATCTCAAAAAGTTATCTGTTCCTTTATCACGAAAAATTTATGGATCACAAATTTAAAAATGCAATTTATAGTAAACTGGGTGGGGTAATGACAAGGGATGTACTAATTTTTCAGATGGTGATAAAAATACCCCAACCCTTAATTTTTCGTCCTAAAGTATGATCTATTACATCAAAAAAGACGGAAAATCGATACCTGTTCTGCAAACCACACTACACACATGTAAGTTGCCATACACAATTTGCAGCTGATTCAGAATTTAAAACCGCACTGTGAGAGTGTATTACTAAAGATTAATTTTGCGAAAAAGTTAAATCACCGACCCATCATTATTTTTCCAGAAACTAACTAGTAATATGTTAGTCTTCATAAAAAACAGGGAAATAAAAAATTCTATCTGTTCTGATATTCACCAGAGGGCACCCTTAAGAAAACGTCAAGGAAATTTCCACGTTCAATTTCCAAAGCAAGTCTTTCAGCGAGATTTCTGAAATGTTTAGAATGTATGACTACACACATCTTGTTTTCAGACTGAGTTTGATCGAGGTTGATTCGTTCTCTGATGAAGGAAGAACTGCAGCATTTTAACAGTTCTGTTGGATATTCTTCACCAAAATGAAACGCTACAGCCTCGTAGATAGAATCGTGTATAAAACGAAATACATCACCCTCTCGAATTAAGTACACATTTTCTAAAAGCTCAATAGTAAACTTTATGTCACTTTTTGTTTTGTCTTTTGGTACTCTGCATGCTTCCATACGATCTTTTATTCTATAAGCTTCATCTTTGGAAGCGGACAGTGGATTGAGAAGCTCGATGTCAAACTTATTTTCATACAGCATGCATAAAACCAATGCGCAATATTGTAAAGGTTGATTAAATTTTATTACTTGTATTTCGTTTACTAATGTTGATAACATTTTGTCCTTGAAGAAAGCTTCTGCGTTTTTTTGAAAGCTTTCGTTGCTTCCAAATAATTTACAGAGAAGTGGAAAATTTGAATATTGAGCATGAATAATGTTGCGTTTGACTTTAGGTGGTGATTTCTTAGACATGTGTACAGTATATTTGTCAAACATTTCAACTCTTTCTTTCTCTGTAAGTGCATGATTCTCGTCATGCAAATCAATGACATGTTCACCAAAGAAAGTGTTCTTTAACCTTGGGTCATTAATAACTTGTTTCCTAAATGTAGCTATAACCTTGATGTCAGATTGTTCTATCAAGGTTTTGATGGTTTCTTTATAAGATATGACGTCTGAGAGTTTGCAAGCGTCAACACCATCCCAACCGACAGGATCATCTATCACAAATACTTGCCTTTCTGATGGATTCAGGTAATCAATGATGTCTCTGACAACATCAACTGGAATAATTGTATAGCCCATAGGCTCCAATTTTACTGCAGCATGGTAGGCAATCGCAGACTTTCCTGAACCTGAGGAACCCGTTATTGTAATCAGTTTCCTCTTTAAACATGCATCAATGATTAATCTGGAGGCTCGTGTGTCAGTGTAGCGAAGTTCATCATTTCTCCAAGTCTCAATTCGCTTAATTTGCTGTGCTGGAATAAAACAAAGCATCGTATCTTTGGGTTGTACTTTGTTGTTTCGTATTGTATTGAGAAACTGTTATCGGATAGTTTACTTTAAATAACTCTTACAGCTGGAACTAGATGTTGTTTATAGTAAAAACATATGTCTCCCCATTGCCGTATTCATTACGTATATAATTATTATGCTAGATGTATTTGAAATGTTTTATATAATACAATTCTATACTGACAATACGATCACTAAAATGATAGACTCACTTTGAAAAAAGATCAGTATATGTTTGGTTATGATCACTATACATGTATGCCACCGGAACACGACGAAGATATGCGCAACTAGGCTTGGAACTGCTCACCCCTGACAAGTGTCATTGAAATCTCTCCAGGGATTCAGGAGAACTATTCCGGACAATGTTTGTGTATTAACACATTTAAAGGGTCATAACTCTGCCAAGTTTATTTAAAATCCCTCCGAGGCCGGAATGGTAAAACGCTGCATTTCAAACATACTTGACTCTCACCGCTCCGGGTTGGAATCCCACTAGAAGCTCGACTTGTAAGTGAGAAAGTGTCATTCTTACAGATAGAGTGAGGCATACAGTACTGGTTCTATCCTGGAAAAGGTAACTGATCTGCCTCTACCACGAACAAATGGACCCTCATATAATTATAGCCTAAAATATGCTTTAAATTATGTAAAACATCTTTCAACCAACCAAATGACCAGAGATTCAGAAGCACAAGTCCAGACATATTATTGTATTAAAACATTTAAAGGGCCACAACACTGCCAAACATCATTCGACCATCACAAGACAAAGACATGCGCTACTAGGCATGATACTGATCAACCCTGCCCAGTTTGGTTGGAATATAGCGAGGGGTTTAAGAGAAGTAGTCTGGACAATGTTTGTATATTAAAAGATGTGAATGGCCACAACTCTTCCAAAATCATTCAACTGGAACAAGGCGACGATACAAGCAACTAGGCTTTGTTCTGTTCATCCCTTCCAAGTTTCGTTGAACTCCCTTAGAGTTCAGTAGAACTAGCCTGGACACAGTTTGTGTATTAAACCATTTCAAGGGTCATAACTTTGTTAAAAGCCATTCAACCGGATCAGACATATAGACAGGCAGACGGAAGGACGGACGGACAGACAGACAATGACAGTGAAAATAAACACTCTATATCGCCATAACCCGGTCGTGGGAGTACATAATGTCTAAACAGAAAGTACAAAAACAATATATATCACTCTCACTGCTAATGGTTACATGATGTTAACTATAAGAAAGCCAATTTCGGAATCGATTACACAGTTTAAAGATACGATTGTCTAGTATTGAAGCATGACCCAAATAATCCATGAATACCCTACTTAATACCGTAATAATTCAACATATAGAACAATACTGAGATTATTGCTCTTACTTTACTTCAGTAGTGCATTAGTGGGGAATATATCGTTATGTATATGTTTTAAACAGCAAAGCGTCATCAAACCCTTTTGGGTATACTTTTTCAATATGATTGGAATACATAACACTATTAGACCGTGAGCCATACACTTTTTTGTTACCATCTCAAGGGACAAATTCTTACTAGTACCATGTTATTGAGTACCTTGTAGGGAAACAAAAAATCCATGATAGCAGTGTGAACAGGGTAGCTGATTCCTGTTATTAGAGTTATCTCCCCCTTTTAAGCAAAACTCTTGTTTCTTTAAAAAATCGTTTTCGCTGAAACTAGAAGAGCTACAGGTCTAATATTTTGCGTGTATTTTACATTTAGAGTCCTCTACCAAGTATTTATAAAATGGTGACCCCAGGGTCAAATATGGCCCATCCCCGGGGCTAAATGTTTTTCATACAGTTATATAGGAAATCTTCAAAAATAAATAATTTGCTCTAAAACTGTAAGAGCTAGAGGTCCCATATTATTCATGAAGCATAAGCTTATGGTCCACTAGCAAGTTTGTTAAAATGTTGACCCTGGGGTGATATCTGGCTCCGCCCCAGGGGTCATATATTTACATAGAGTCATATAGAAACACCTTTAAAATCTCTTCTTTAAAAAAAAAACAGTCAGAGGTCTACTATTTTGCATATTGTACAAGCTTATGGTTCTCTACCACTTTTGATCAAATCGTGACTCTGTGTCCAACTATGGCCCGGTTCTGGGGTTAAAGTTTTACAAAGAGTTATATAGGAAAGTCCATAGAAATATTTTTATCTGATACTACAAGAGCTAGATGTCTAATACGATGCATGTAGCATAAGCGTATCGATCTCTACCAATTTATTGTGTTCAAGTGGTGATCTTATGGTCAAATTTCGCCCGGTCCCGGGGATCACATATTTACAGAGAATTATGTATGAACGTCTATAAACATCTTCTCTGAAACTACAAGAGCTAGAGGTGTAATATGCTACATGTAGCTTAAGATTATTGTCCTGTACCAAATAATCTAAATGGTGTCCCTTGAATCAAGCCTGGAATCAAATTTGGCCCTGTCCCGGGGGTCACACTATAACATTGAATTATATAGGAAAACATATTGAAACAGCTTCTCTGATACTTCAAAAGCTAAATAATAGTTCGCATGTACCCTCTACCTAGTTCTTTCAAATGGCGTCAATGGGGTCAAATATGGTCACTATGGGGGTCACAGTTTTACAGAAAGAAATTGTTATTGTTTCTTAAAATATGAGAGCACTTTGGGACAAGGCGAGTGGGTCTCTTGTTTATGGCTTGAAGTTGTACACTTTTCATAAAATCACTTCAAACGCTTTAAGCGAACTGAAATATATAGAGAATGTGACTTTTGATAAGGTATTCCATTTTGAAGACTTAATTAACCATGTTTACAAATCGCATATTGAATAAATCCACGAACTAAAAACACAAAGTAGACCACTGCATTTTCGATAAATTGCACACAAAAAAAACAGAAAGAAAAGAAAAGGCATTTTACGGTTTAACTGTTGATTTTAGGTGTTTGTTATACAAATTTAAAAATAACCCGCCAAATTACGACAAAATTACACTACAAAAACAGTTTATCAAAACTCTATCCAGGTGTTCATCTCATATAATAATGCATATGTGTCGCCTAAAAGTATATGTCTATTCATGGGGTTTTGTAATATCCGTAATTGAATAAGTGTTAAATGAATTATCCATTTTTTATTTTTTTTTGTCTGGCTGGTTAAATATTTTTATATTGTATCTATAGAGTTTTGACTCCCAAACGATGTAAGTTATGTATATATCTCGTGGTCAGTAGGTTTAAAAATAAATATAGCTCTTAGAGTAAACATTAGTAAACTAACCATGATCACTAAATGTAATCTATCTCGATGCACTGGGTACCGATTCTTATCTGGAAGCGTTTAATTGTTTTTTTATATCTTATATGTATGTTATATTGTCACATTAAGTTATATTATTTAAATCAGATACTGTGAACTGAGTATTCTTAATTGTCCTGTTTTATCCCAAGGCATTAATTCAAAAACAGCAATGAGCTGGGCATTTATAAGGCTTGCAGGCATATTGCAACTCGACATACATGAATGCTAGATAAGAGAGACCGTTGTGAAACCAGCTTCTTGGATATAACCTTTATGACGGATTAACATTTTAGTTGTATGTATTTTAATGCAGCCATCCTGCTTGAGCGCATACAGCCTGTTGATGTAGTGGATAGAACGGGGACTTTAAATTCAGAAGACCCTGGTTCAAGCCTCACCGGAGCCAGTGAATTTTGTCGGTGTGCTCTTTTACCCTCGTCCGTCGGATTTGGGCGTAAACCAGGCGATCCCGTGCATCGCTTGTTTATTTTCTCCCATCATGTTAAAGAAACATAGGTGTCTATTCGTCAATAGGGCATGTTCCTAAATCGTCAGTAGGGCAGGTTCCTAAATGCATATATATCCCCCACCCACACACACACTCCCTCTCTCTCTTCATTGGCAATACACCTTCTTTTTTAGGTAATAATCATTCCTCTTGCACTTGCATGCGCAAAAATAGGGTTGATGCTTACTATCCTAGGTAAATTCCATACTCTAAATAAGTACGGAGAACATCACAACCTATGTTTAGATACATATCCTAAGCAGGTGATATTGTAACAACTGCACCAATACCAACAAATAGTTGCCATGGTAAGTAGTTAGTACAGTGATCTGGGTATCACCCTAAATATATTTCTTCGTCGACGCCGTGTGATTCCCGGGCAAGAATATGACCATTGCATATCCAGGCATAGGGGTACAAATTTCCCCGAATTCATGTTAATTTTGTCATTTTTGTTCAGTATTTTCATCATGAAACCTGTATTGTTTCAGGTGCTACTTCAGTGGTGGCAGTGATCGTGACTCCAGCGAAAAATGGAGTGTTTACTAGAGAATTTGCAGCAACTCTGCAGTTCTGCTGGTAAGAAGATTCTAGGTACATTCTGCAAATTTTTATCTAGATGTTAATGAAGAGTGAGTCGGTCGAATGTTCATTCCTGTTGGCGCCATATAACATGTTTGTGTTGGTGCGCCGTAAAACACCAATTCAAATCAATTCATCTTCTTCGATTCTTTTTTCAGTAACACAAAAATGGTTCGTGCAAATGCATATACTACTATTTTTACATTTCATATGCAGAATGCTTCATTGTGTTGTATATGGTTGGGGTAATTCAGGTGTAAAAATCCTTAAAATATGCATAAATTGTAAATAAAAAGTATTAAAATATACAACTTTTAAGATTTTGCGTTTGCAATATGCAATGTTTAATTCATGTATTAATGTGTAATACATAATCCAAATGTGTAATCATAATAAGTATTGCCATGACGCATACACCTAAAATACTTTTGTTAAAAAAAAAACACGTTAAACCGCATATTTTCTTTATCTAGAATCCTTTGGACTAGAATCCATTGCTTAGTACTTAATTTCATCAATATATCATAACAATCCCTTATTCATATTATAATATTATTTAAATCATGTAAAAAGGTTGTAAATTACTGATTCTTACAAGTTTACACATATATTGTAAAAACTATTAACTAAACTAAATGCATACAAATGTGTCAATAGTGGGTGGGGTAAATTGACTTCTAATTTGAAGCAAAATAGAGATTTTAAACTGAATTCAGTGCTAAAAAAGAGTTTATTTACGCTTTATGTAACTCAATGAATTGTGAACTTAAGTGCATCTTTAAAAAGTACATCAAAATTATTCACACAAGCATGACATTCAAAAATGAACATCAAAAACGTATATGAAAGCGCTACAATGATAACCTATTAATGTTCGATTTTTTTTTATATAAGCTACCTGTTCCAGATTGCTATCATGGAAAAATGTAGTCTATATACATTGCTCTTTTCAAAAAGTGATGGTAGAATTTGTCCCTTGAGTTGGTAACAATATCGAAAATTTTGGGTCCTGGCTCAAGGCCTATATGAAGTTTTGCCATCTGAAATAACCATGATATAAATTGCCCCGCCATGCTTAGATTTAGAGATAATTTAGAAAAACAGGGGAAAAGTCCTCAAGCACCATTGAATTGTGTTTAAATCTTTCAACTGCGTAGCTAATTAATTAGGTCACTTTAAAATGTATGTGTATTCTATTCCCAAGATAGGAATATGCAAAATAAGCAAATTTAAGAAAATCAAGGGGCATTACACCGGCGATACTGGTCCGATCCTATTTTTGTTTTAACTCCTCAGACCTTTTTTTCGATTTTAAGACTTTGGTAAATATTGGATTCAAAATGAAGGTGTTAGAATATCAACAAGGCAAACTGTAGCATTTTCATTAAATCAAGGGCCATGACTCCGGTGTTTTTATCCGATATTTGGTATTTTTTCGAACCCATTTGAGGTTTCATTTATATTAGGATTTTCTAGTCTAGCTTGGATTCAAAACTATGGTGCTAGAGTGTTAACATGGCAACATGGCAAAATATAGAATATTTGCATTAAATTAAGGGCCATAACTCTGATGTTATTATTCAATAATAATGGTTTTTAAACTCATTCGAGCTTTTATTGATATTAAGAATCAGGTAAAGATCAGGTAAAGATCCTATGCAAAATGAAGGCGCTAGATATATATGTATTTTGGGGTTTCTGTTGTAATTTTCGTCTCACTCTGTTTCGCCTCAAATTACAACAGAAACGCCCCAAAATACATATTTCATGGTGATTTACTTGATTTATTAAAACTTTTTTAGAATAGGGGTAGTGAAGATTGCAAGTTTAAATTTTTTAATAGTTATCAAAATTACAACATATTTTTTTATATGGTTAAAGCTACAGAGTCCCTATATCAATCGATTTCTTCTTTGTAGGCGTGTCTTTATTTGTAACTTCATGTTCACCAGCTCATGTCGAAATCGGGTATTTAAGCGAGCAAATATATCGAAGGAAATCATTTACTGTATATACATCGACCAGTGCGCATCGTACCTATACACAGGTAACAGTAATTTTTACAAAAAAAAAAGTTAGCTCCTTTCGGGGCTCGAACTCACGATCTTCTGATTTCAAGTCCTGTGCTCTATCCACTGAACTACAACGCTACTTGAGAAAATAGTGTACTAACTACCATATATTATGAGGCAAAATAACTTAACATATTTGAACGCAACTAATGATGGATCAATAAATGTGCACTCCATATTGTCGCACGTGTAAATTAACATTGCCTGGTGTAATACTGTATCTTATCAATATGAAACTAATACTTCGCCTCAAATCAACCACATCTCGACTTGTTATTTAGCGCTTGATGAGTTTGTGTGCGCGCTCTTGTTATTACGTAATGCCTACTTAGTGTTAAAAATGCTACAAAATACCAATAAATAGCAGTGGCCCAGAGGTTCAGCGTACATCTTTCAAAACTTACAAGTGCAAGGCTGTGGTTCAAATCCCGTTCCGGGAAACTATTTTTTTATCACATGTATTCTGGAGCCGTATATTTATCGATGTTACCTGTACGGAGGCTAAATAAAAATGTGAAATTTTACGTATCGATTTCTCCTTATATACCGACTTTTAGGGTGTTCGTCGATTTGAAACTACTTCACACGTGACTCATTCATATTCATGAGTTATTACCAGTAAAAATAGGGACTGTACAGCTTTAAACATCAATACGTCTAAATTTTAAGCACTCAGCATTATAATCTTTAAATTTCCAATACCTTGCCATTATTCTGACTGAAACTCCACCACAATCAGCACAAATTTTATTTTTTGCTCTTGTGCCTTTTTTACATATTGAGCACGGCAATACATGACTTGTTTTTAATCTATACTTATGCAAACTGCAATAATTAGGATATTTTGTAGTCTTATTTTTACACGGATTGTGTAATCCGATTTTAAGAAATTTGCAAACATTGATTTCCATTGGGTTTTTTTGATATATTTTTTTATAGTAAATAAAAAAAATATATAAATATATCAAAAAGAAATAATGAAGACTGAAGAGATTATAGAAAAATTAATACACCTGTTTGAAGCAGGTGAAATAGATAAGCAAACACTATCTAACGGTATAAATGCATTAAAACCTCTTAAAGAAGTTCCAAAGGAAACTACTTCAGAGGTTAAATCTCAAACATTAGAATATTTACTCAAGAGACGACGTGCTAAAAAACAACGTAAACGAGAAAAGCAAAAATATGATAAATTACAAGAAAATGTTATAAATGAACAAAAGCAGACATATGCTAAATTACAAGAAAATGTTATAAATGAACTAAAACAAGTTTTTCGAGATAGAAAATTAAAACTGGTTGACAAACCAATGTGTGGCTATTTCAAAGCATACGAGATATCTGCCGAGAAATACAAAGACCCTCAAAAACTATTTCGTGATAAAAAATCCATTATCACAAAACAAATAAGCAAAGAGCTGACAACGATGAATGGATTAAAGTTTCAATTAGGTCTCACTGTAAATCTATTTAAAGACGATGGTGCTACCAAAAAATACACTACAGCAGTATTAAACAGCGAACAAAATGCAATCTTAAACTCTGAAAAAATAAATGAGTTTTACGATGAATCATTTGCAAATATACAAGAGAGTCTTGAAAGATTTACAAACACAGCATCAGGATTGGAGATTGATCACTGTGTTAAGCTTTACTTAAATATTGCAAAGTATGAACCATTAAACGGTTCTTCATATATTCCTTTGTCTAAAGCAGTATCTGATAAAAAAGCAATAATTAATGTCAATAATGAAGATAATAAGTGCTTGGAAGTGGCATTGGTTTCTGCTTTGTGGCCTAATAAAAATAATCCAACTAGGATATCTAGTTATAACAAACACATGGGTAAGTTGAATATGGATGGTATTGATTTTCCCACTCCACTTCTCCTTGCTATTAATGTTTATGGATATACCATAACAGGAAAAAATAAAAAGGTATCTAAAAAATATCAGAACAACCAAAAGATATTGAACGAATTAATTTGATCTTAATATCTGAAGACACTGAGGTTGAATTAGAGAACGAAGACGATCCAAATAATGAAGAAGGAATTATAGATGACAACTATAACCCTGATGATTATTCCAACGAACCAAAAAAATTAACAACAAAATATCACTATTGCTGGATTAAAAATCTGAATAGACTACTCTGGGACCAAACAAACACCATGGTCAAACTTACTTTTGCGATCGTTGCCTTCACGGCTTTTCTGGAAAAGAACTACTTACCAAACACAAAGAAGACTGTGATGGTATCAACAAAAATGCTTGCAGAATAGAAATGCCGCAAGAAGGTAAAAATCACATAAAATTTAAAAATCATCAAAATCAGATGCCTGTGCCTTATGCAATATATGCTGATTTTGAGAGTATAATCAAACCACAATCAATCAAATTTGGAAAGAAATCTGAAATTCAAAATGTACACGAAGCTTGTGGTTTTGGATACCAGGTTGTCAGATATGATGGCAAAGCTAAAGAACCTGTTATTTACAGAGGTGAAGATGTTGTTGAAAAGTTTTTAAATCACTTAGAATGTGAGAAGAGCAACATTAATAATATATTTGCTCACCCAAAACCATTAATCATGACACAACAAAATGAGGAAGATTATGAAAAAGCATCACACTGCTGGATATGCGAGAATGAAATAGGTAGGAAATATGGCAAAAACTGTAAAGTAAGAGACCACTGTCATTTTACAGGAGAATACAGAGGTGCAGCACATAAAAAATGCAACCTAAAACAGAAAATGAAACCAAATAAAACAATTATCCCTGTTGTATTTCATAATCTCAAAGGATATGATAGTCATCTCATCATGCAAAAAATACATAAAATGACAGGTAATATTACATGCATTCCAAACAACGCTGAAAAGTATATTTCATTTAGTGCCGGACAGCTTAGATTCTTGGATAGCTTTCAGTTTATGGCTTCGTCTCTGGAAAAATTGGTTAAAGCAACAGACAAATCTGATTTCAAAATTACCAAAAATCGGTTTGGAGAACAAACAGATTTACTTTTACGAAAAGGTGTTTATCCATACGAATATATGGACAGTATGGAAAGATTTAAGGAAACGCAATTACCACCTATAGAAAAGTTTAACAGTAGTCTCTCAGATGAAAGTATAAGTCCCAAAGATTACAAATATGCTCAAAAAATATGGAAAGAGTTTAACTGTAAAACTCTTGGAGACTATCATGATTTATATCTAAAAACTGATGTAACTCTGTTAGCAGATGTGTTTCAAAATTTTAGAAAAACATGTATGAGTGCATACAAACTTGATGCTTTACATTACTATACAGCACCTGGATTATCTTGGGATGCTTTACTTAAACATTCAAAAATAGATTTATAACTTTTGAGATACATTGACATGCACTTATTCATAGAAAAAGGTATGCGTGGTGGCATAAGTATGGTATCAAAAAGATATGCCAAAGCAAACAATCCACATGTAGCTGATTATAACCCTAACGAGGAAAACAGCTACTTAATGTATTTTGATGCAAATAATCTTTATGGATGGGCAATGAGTCAGCCACTTCCATATTCTGGCTTTGTTTGGAAAGCCAAAAACAAAGGAAAATATTCTAAACCAAAACCTGGCAAAGGACAAATACTTGAAGTTGATTTGGAATATCCAAAAGAACTTCATGAAGCTCACAATGACTATCCGCTTGCACCGGAAAGATTAGCAGTGAAAACAGAATGGTTGTCTGAATACCAGACAGATCTGTTGGAAAATAATAGCATGATAAATGTAGAACAACTAGTCCCCAATCTTATGGACAAAGACAAATATGTGTTACATCACAAAAACCTGAAAATGTATTTATCTTTAGGCATGAAACTAAAGAAAATACACAGAGTAGTAGAATTTAATGAAAAACCATAGATGGAATCATATATTCGTTTAAACACAGATTTTAGGAAAAAAGCTAAATCAGACTTTGAAAAAGCTTTTTATAAACTTATGAACAACTCTGTGTTTGGCAAAACAATGGAAAATCTACGCAAGCGGACTGATATAAAACTAGTCAGAACTGACGACTCTGAAAATGAAAAGATAAGAAAAATACTAGCCAAACCCAACTTTAACAGGCGTATAAAGTTTTCAGATGAATTGTCAGCAATACATGTAAACAAAACAAAATTAACATTAAACAAACCAATTTATGTTGGGATATCAGTATTGGATTTATCAAAGTACATGATGTATGACTGGTACTATAATACCCTAAAGAAAAGGTACGGGGATGACTGTACTTTATTATATACAGACACTGACAGCTTGCTGGTAGATATCAAAACAGAAGATGTGTACAAAGACATGGCTGAAATGAACGATGAGTATGACTTGAGTGATTATCCGCAAAACCATCCACTACACGATAATACAAATAAAAAAGTAATAGGTAAAATGAAAGACGAATGTGCTGGTGTTGCTATAGCTGAGTATGTTGGATTAAGACCCAAACTATATTCTATTTTGAGAGCGGATGAGCAGGTTATTAAGAAAGTAATATGTAAAATGAAAGATGAATATCCTGGTGTTCCTATAGTTGAGTATATTGGATTAAGACCCAAACTATATTCTAGAGCGGATGAGCTAAGATCCGGACTATCTTCTATTTTGAAAGCGGATGAGGAAATTATTAAGAAAGCAATAGGTAAAATGAAAGATGAATGTGCTGGTGTTCCTACAGTTGAGGATATTGGATTAAGATCCAAACAAGATAATTTTTTGAAAGTGAATGAGAAGATTATTAAGAAAGCAAAGGGTGTAAAAGAATATGTAATCAAAAAACATATAAACTTTGAGAACTACAAGATGCATTGTTTGGCAAGAAAAAATACACCCATGAAATGAATATGATACGCTCAATAAAGCATGAGATATATGGCATAAAAGTAAACAAAGTATCACTGTCACCATTTTACTCTAAAAGATACATAGCACCAGACGGTATTAAAACTGATGCACATGGTTTCTATAAAAACTAATGAATTTGGGTATCAGTAGGAACAATAAGTCATTCTTCTTTGACAAATCCTCTCTGCGGCGCTGGTAATTTCAAATAATAAACTCTTATACCTTGCGTCACCATATAACTTTTAATCTTGTGAATATCTACACTCCACATTGGATCAGTTGCTCTGCGTCTTCCACCTTCTTGTTCCCCGGGTTGATATAAATATCTTACACTTGCATTCATACAGATGGGATCATCTTTTAATGTTTTTGTTTCAACAGGAGAGGGCTTTTTTGTCTCCACATTTATTGCTTTAACAACTTCTGGTAATCTCTTTACCCACTCTCTGTTACGTTTTTGTGAATCTATTTCCTTAGCATACTGATAGCCAAACAATCTTTCGGCTAATGTTCTGTTAAATCTTTCCACTAAAGCTTGGTCTCTGTGTATTTCTGTTCTGCCTCGTCTGATATTTACATTATGTTTTGCCATCAACTGCGATACTGCACCCATAAATTCTCTGCCTGGATCCACTTGTAATAACTTTGGATATTTCAAATGCCGACTGTATATTTTTTCAAATGCTTTAGCAACTTCTTTACTATCCTTGGAAGTTAGTGGCTCTGCTTTTTAATATCTACTCGCAATATCAACCACAGTTAACGCATATTTATATGTCTTGCGTCCACGGCCAAAGCCAAAAGTATCATGCGGTAAAAATAACAAATCAGCTTGATGCACTCCATTCTTAGTAGAAACATCAAACCTGGGTCTAACTATTTTCTTTGGTACGGGTAAATAAATCTGCCACACAGCTTGTTTCTTTAAACATTCTAATGCCTGTTTCTTACTGACACCAGCCTCTTTTGCCATTTTTTTAACTGCTGAGTAACCTTTCCAAAATCCTTTTGGGCTGTAATAAATCTTTTCCATTTTTTCTACTAAAGATTAAACTTTATATAACTATAAAGAAAAAATGGAAATCACAACTGCACGATTTGATGAACTGCTTGAAGAGCAAAATCAAAATAGCACAAAGAAATGGACAGACTTGGAAATAAAACAAATATACACTATTACAGATACGAAAATAGTAGATACTGAATATGGTCCATCCATGGTATTGACATTATTAGACAACGGTGAAGTATGGGCGCCTGATCATCTCAAAAATAAATTAGAGAAGAGTGCTAAACCACCATATTATATGCGACCACTTGGATTGAAACCATGTAAAAATAACAACAACAAGAGCTGTCGGAGAACAGCGCAGCTCGACTATTCGATTTTTCAGAGAATAATAAATTTATAGCTAGTATATACCATCAGAAAACAAGGCTACAACAATGTGGGGTGGGGTTGGGGGCACAACATAACTATGTGTAAGAATTGACCAAAACTACACATATATGTGTAAGAAGCTATGATTTTTTTTTAAAAATCGAGTTTTGAGTGGGGATGGCATAGAGGCGGGGGGTGGGGAGGGCAACATATATGTGTAAGAAGCTATGTAAGAATTGACCAAAACAACACATAAATATGGTAAAACAAAATAAAAAATAAAAATATTTTGATTGGGAGGGGAGGTGGGGGGGAGGGGAGGTGGGCAACATTGGTATGTGTAAGAATTGACCAAAAACAACACAGAAATACGTAAAAAAAAAAAATATATATATATAAAAATAGTCTAGTTTCGAGTGTGTGATGGGGCGTGGTGGGGGGGCGGTTGGGAGTGGCGGGGGAGGGGAGGCCATTGGGGGGAAAGGGGGCAACATGTTTAAGAATTGACAAAAGCAACACAGAAATATGTAAAAAAAAAAAAAAGAGTTCAAGTGGGGGTTTGGGGGGAGCGGGTGGGGAGATGCGGGAGTGGGTTGATGGGGGTGGTGGGGGGTATGGGGCAACATATATGTGTAAGAATTGACTAAAACAACAAAGAAATATGAAAGAAAAAAAAAGTTTTAAGTGGGGGGGGAGGGTGAGAGGGTGAGAGGCGGGGGGGGAGGGGGATGGTGAGAGGTGGGGGCAACATATATGTGTAAGAATTGACAAAAACATCACAGAAATATGTAAAAAAATAAAATAAAAAAAATAAAAATAAAAGTGTGGAGGGGGGTGGGAGTGGGGGCGGGCAACATATGTGTAAGAAGCTATGTGTAATAAATTACCAAAACAACACAGATATATGTTAAAAACAAAAAACATTAAATAAAAATAAGGGGGAGGAGGGTGGGCAACATAGGTATGCAAAAACAACACAGAAATACGTAAAAAATAAATAGTTATAAAACAAATAGTCTAGTTTCGAGTGTGTTGGGTTTATGGGGGGGGGCGGTTGGGAGTGGCGGGGAAGGGGAGGCCATTGGGGGAAAGGGGGGGGGGGGGAGGAGGCAACATACATGTGTAAGAATTGACTAAAACAACAAAGAAATAAGAAAAAAAAAAAAAAAAAAATTTAAGTGTGTGTGTATGTGGGGGGGGTGAGAGGCGGGGTGGGGGGTGCAGGGGGAGGGGGCAACATATATGTGTAAGAATTGACTAAAACATCACAGAAATATGAAAATAAAATAATAAAAAAAAAGTGGGGAGGGGGTGGGAGTGGGGGCGGGGCCAGGGGGGGTGGGGGCGGGAGGAGGGAGCCCATACCCCAATATGGGTGAAGTATGAATAAGATGCATAATGCTGAAAGAAATCCCATACGAAAATTATAGATATATACATGCTTACATGCAAACCTAGATCTGCCTTAATTGCACATTTTATGGGCCATCACAATTTGGGTTCCATGGGAGCCCAGAATTTGCAGAAGACAAAATTACTTATCCAACCCTTTACAACATACTATAAGAAAACTAATTCCAAAATTTAGTTCAGCTAGGACAAGAAATGTAAGAGATATAGACCTGTAAACACAGCTTACACGCAAAATTTGATGTGAAACAGACACATTTTAAGGGCTATCAGAATTTGGGTACCATGGGAGCCCAAGGGTTACAGGAACCAAAATTAGATAAGCAGCCCTTAAGATAACGCTATAAGGAAGCTAATGGCCAAATTTGGTTGTGCTAGGGTAAGAATTGTAAGAGATATAGACTTGTAAACACAGCTTACATGCAAAATTTGATGTGAAATGGGACACATTTTATGGGCTATCATACTTTGGGTTCCATAGGAGCCCATGGGTTACAGGAACCAAAATTGCTTATGCAGCTCTTAAGATAATGCTATAAGGAAGCCCATGGCCAAATTTGGTTGTGCAAGGTTAGGAAATGTAAGAGATATAGACTTGTAAACACCGCTTACAAGCAAACCTTGATGTGGGACGCCGACGCCAACGCCAACACCAACGCCGACGCCGACGCCGACGCCGACCCCGGGGTGATTACATAAGCTCTCTTATTCTTCGAATAGTCGAGCTAAAAATAGGTATCATGCATATGACTTAGTTTTTCCAAAGGTTATTTTAAAGTAAACATACTTAGTCATTCCAAATCTAAAGTAATTATAGTTTTAAACTATTTTTTTTTTTATAAAATCAATTTGTACGCGACAAATCCAGTTGCAGCCATGCCCACCACAATAAACGTAATTTCTCTATTCTGTTGATCCGGAGATGGTGTATAAAAATCACTCAACTTGGGCTCCGGTTCTAAAAGCAAATGTTTGCCAGTTGTATAATAATACTGTTTCATAGCTTGGTCCACATCATCAAAAGTATGCTCTGCATTATGCTCTTTTTTCAGTTGCTTATTAATAAAATCTAATCTCTCTGTTCTTTTTTTATTCCAATCCGCTTGTGCTGCGTTCAATTGTTCCACTGCTTTGTCATGCCTTTGTCTTTCCTCATCTGAATGACTTCCCATTTTTGAAAAGAAATAATTTGAACCGCTAAACGCCAATCCATTTGTTAATGCGCCACCGATCATCATTGCTACTGCACTTGCCATTTTTTATACATATTATTTTTTAAAATTATTTCATAATATCCGCAGGAATAATACCTTGCTTAATCAGCATATCCTTTGTAGCCATTGCTAACATTATATCCACAGACAGCATCCCAACATCTACCATATTAAAATCCACTTTAGGGGCTGGTCTTTTTAGTAGTTTTCTGCCAATCTCAGAATATCCAACAGTTAAAAGTGTTTCCACTCCAGCGTGATACATCATATTTACAATTTGTTTTCCGTCAATACTTGCTGCCATTTTTTTATATTATTTTTTATATTATTTTTTTAAATAAATTATTAAAAACAATCAAACGGGTCTTTTGGTTCAACACGAACAGCAGCAGGTTGCACAGGTTGCGTAGCAGATTTCTTGTTATAAATATACAAACCCAACCCAGCAATGCCTACTAATAAAACCAGACACGGTGGAATATAATTTTTGTATACGTTTATTTTGATTTCTGGTTCCTCTTCATCTATTGTTATTTTTGTTATTTCATTTTGCTTTGCAGCTTTTGATTTGCAGCATCTTGCTCTACCAAACACTTTGCCTTTCTTGCCGCTGCTCCTTTTTTCCAGCTTCTATTCTTTTTGGATTTTTTACTTTTTGTACAGGTATAACTTCACTCTCTTGGTTCTCCATCATTTATATTATCTATATTTTTATTTTAATTAAAATCAATATGTCTAACAGTTGTCAGTATTGCTGTAAATGGTGCTAAGCACATTCCATACCTGTAATACAACTCACAACAAGCACTTGTCAAAGCATGATTAATAAATGGGTCTTCCTCCAAATCTTCTATCAGTTTTGGTGGATTGGTTACATTAAAATGTTTTGATACTCCCATCACATACAAGTTAATAAAAGAATTGTCTAAAGTCTTAGTCATGCTTGCCCCAAGCCTTGCTTCATATCTGCAGTAAAGTTTGTTAATTTCATCCGGGGGCATGCTATCTATATTCGTGAGTTGTATTTCTTTACCCAAATATTGACGGCTACCACCGCCAGCCACTATGGCTGATAATCTTTCTTTTTTTGTTTCTTGTTGCTTTGATTCATCACGTTCTGTGAAACCTTCCGATATATCTTGTAATAGTTCTTCCGCATTCATTTTTATATTAATAATTTTATTTTTTATTCTTGAAATAAACATAAAACATAAAACAACCAGCTGCGATATTCATGCAAGTAGTAATTGTTAGTATTGTTAATAGCATTGTTATTAATATTGCTATTTTTTTATTAGCATTGCTAATTTGCTGCAAGCATTGCTATTAACATTGCTACTTTACTATGAGCAATGCTACTTTGCTATGAGCAATGCTATAAGCATTACTATATTCCTGATATTTCCATTATATTTTTATGTCAGTATTGCTACTTTGCTGTTAGTATTACTATTAGCATTAAAGCAATGCTGTTAGAAAAAAAGCATTGCTGTTAAAAATTATTCAACCCAATAACCAGTTGGTTGATCAGTCCTCAATATTAACTTGGGATATTTAGTTTTTTACTAAAGCTTTTCTTATTCTGGTTCTCTCTTCCAGCGTCGGAATAACATCATTCTCTCTCAAACAATTTTCATAACTATCTCTGTCTTTAGTGTAAAACATACACAACCATTTTGCTAGCTCTCTTAAATCTTTCAATACAGAATTATATCTCTGTGAAATGACCCACACTGATTGTTTAGCGTGACGACCAGAGAATGCCAACTCCGATAACATATCTTTTTTCTTTGTTAATTCTTTTGTGGCGGAGCAATCATCAATGATGTATAATGTGGGCTTGCCAGCATATTGTTCTTGTAACATTTCTTTGCCGTTGCTAACGGGATTGACAATTATTATTTTTTTATCTTTTGGGTGTCTTACATCTCCTATCCAGGATCTATTTTTATAAGCCTCGTTCCACTCTATGGTTGGACACAATATAATTATATGTTCAAAAACTCCAACATACTCTTGTTCAAGTATGTCAAGAACAAACTCTGTTTTGCCGCAGCCTGTCTGACCACAGATAATGGCACTGTGTGAATATTTAGGATATTTAGTATCGTGATTCTTTGAATCTTCCATCTTCGAAATTGATTTGCGCATCTTGTATTATATATAGATAAATATTTAAAGGTTGATCTGCATCTGCTTTTTGATTTATTTTTGTTAACTTCGTTATAATCGTTAAACGTTAATTCATATTCTAACCTGTCACCAAGCCCCGCTTGATAAAATGGCATATGAATTTCTAACATTTCAAAGTCCAATGGAATACAAAATCTATTTCCATAAGCTGCTGCTATAGCTTCATCTTCGGTGTCTGAGGAAGCATATCCCGCGCCAACTCTACGTTTTAACATGTTTGCTTTACTAATACCTTGGTAAGCTATGTTTACTCGTTCGGTAGGGCTTTTCCATAAATCTACATAACAATGATATATATCACTGTCATCTATTGACATGACTTCATTGCCACTTATTCTTATAGTCATTTTTTTACAATTGTTCTACCCAGATTCTGGTATATAGTAGCGTTGACGTCTGTTCTGCTTTTAAGTTCTATTTCAAAGGCAAGACGAGCAGTACGTGGAACTATTACATCATTAGTACTTAGATTGGGAAATCTCACAAGCAGTTGCTGGTTTTGGTCTATTGTTGATGGATTATTAGTTATTACTACACTTGTGCGGATGCCCTTGGCACCATGAGGTTGTCTTAGTTTTCTATGAGGGTTAAGTTTGTTTCCGTATGCCGACATTGTTTTTATTTTTTAAATATATTTTTTAAAATTAAATTAAATAAACAATGGCTGAAGGAGGATTTGAATATGACAATCCTACGTTCGATCCAGATGATTATGATGAATATTATGATGATTTACCAATGGTGCCTGATGAGCCGGTTCAAAGAAGTCTTCTTAATCAAAGCGATCATATTGCTGACCTTAGTAGAGAGCTGACAGAAGTCACACTTGAAATATACAAGAAAAATCTTGTAAAATCTTTTTATGATGAAATAGAAAAACGATATAAGATGGCACCGGACAAAATGGATTATGACCAGTTTAAAGTATCAGATGATGGTAAAACATTATACTGGATTGTTGATGATAAAAAAATAAGAATAAATGCCAAGCAAGGTGGTGCAATATTCCTTTCCCTTGGTTCTTTGGTAAAAGAATATGGCTCTGGGGGAACAAGGGCGGTAAGACAATTTTTGAATTTGCCGGAGTATGACAGTAAAACAAAATTATCACAAAAAGCTCGACAAGCGTTGGAGAACACAAGAAACGATTTACCAGACGTGGATGCTATTCCATTACAAGATTTTTCACATGTTATTGATAACACAGCGCAGTCAATGGAAAGTGCTCTTTATGACTGGGATGTGGATGAGCGTCCTGATGTTTCAACACAAACAAATATAGACAAGCGTGAAATGGATGGAATAGTAAAAACAATGACAACTGTCAAGGAAGAACTCACCAATAACGTTGCAAAACTCACACAACTTGATAAAGACATAACAAAAGAAAAACAAAAGTTAAAACAAGCTAAGACTGACGATGATGAATTCCAGATAAAAAGAATAAGCGATCGCATCAAAGACCTTGAAGTTGAGAGAGGTGCAAGGATGGATGTCATCAATGAGACTAGAAAAGTTTTTCGTAACCAAGTAAGCAGAATAAAAGAAACAATAAACAAAATGTTAAACGAGGATACAACTCTTGGTGAGAGGATCAAAACCTTGTTTAGGGAGCAAGGTATTACTATTGTTAGTATCCTGACTGCATTTGGTATGATTCTTGGGGTAATAATTAATTCTATTATTCCCACATCTAGTGCTGCGCCAACTCCAACTCCAAAGCCTGATCCATCAAGTGTAAAAGACTGGATAAAAAAACAACTACTTAATCGTGGTAAACTTCTTGCCAACCTAGCTGGTAAAGCTGCTGCAGCACTTCCAGGAGTTATTGGTGCAATAGTATCATGGCTTTTATCTGCAACAGGTAATGTTATTAATTGGCTTGGTAATAATCTATGGGCTTTGCTTGTGTTTGTTTCCGGGTTGTTGTATGTGGCAGCCAAAGAGTGGTTTAGTAAATCTCGTAGATAAGTAATGCAGCAAGACCTATTACTATAGTACCAACAATTATAGTTGTTTTGTTTTCTTTGTGTTCAATCGCTATTTTTTGTATTTCTGGTGGGTTATGTTCCACAGTTTTATGTATTGATTTATCAAAGTCAGAATGTTCCGGTAAAAATTTCTTTGTTGTGGTGCCTTGAAAAGGTTGAATAATTTTTGGTGGCACTGGTTTTATATTTACATCATTATTTAATCCTAATGCTTGTGCATCGGTTGCTATTACAATTTCATTATTGTAGTCTTGTATTATTCCGATTCTTAATTCCATGTCACTCGGAGACATGTACAATCCACTTCCATAAACAAAACTTACTTTACTTCTTGCATATTTTAGGGTGTTTTCATATCTTGAAATTTGACTGGGCAAGTCGATGGGGCTCTACATTTGCTAAAAATTGTTTCTGTGCATCAAATGCCGTTCCAGTTCCAAGTATATCTGTTATTGTTTGTGATTGTGAGCCAAGGATTGCCCAGCAGTATGTTCTTATGCTGTCATTGATTCTTTCTACTCCAGCTCTTGTAAATCCAAATGAACAATCTAGTATAAAAGTAGACCAGCTGTTGTCAGCCTCAGATCCTTGTGCAATGTAATCAATGTGATATGTTTTATCACTCTCATAGACTGTGAAACTCATCGTTTTGTTGTCATATACAGTATTTATCAAAGGATGATAACCAATATTTGTCCAGTAATTATAAATTGTTCCTAGACCATTATTATAGCTTTGTTTCTGTCTCCAGTCCGAATTTAAGTCAACGTTAAATCCTTGCATATTCTCTCGTATGCGTTTCGATTATATGTGTTATTTATCGCATTCCAATTTGAGTCTTGCGGCATTGCTACACTCATTTCAAATAATATTCTTCTGACTTGGTAATAGACATGAAATCGAAATAACGAACCAACCAGGGCATCAGCTTTTAGATGGTTGTTGAAATCAATGCCACATCCAGTTGTCGCACACCAAATAGCAAAATTCAACTGATTCTGCCAAAATAACATCCAATCTGTTCCCCAGCTTTGGACTATAGCATCTGATTTAACGTATGGGAGTTTGTATTTTTCAAAGACATTGGGAAATGATGCTTTAAAGCATTTACCGTCTGATGTAATGACTATGTTTTGATTTATTATATCTATCACTTTCTTGCTAAAAGTATTTGAATATTGAGCATCCGGGTTATATTTGAATTCTTTAGAAATCATTTTTATTTGTATTTTTTATATATATTAAAAAAAATGTTTCATACAATTTCAAACATAGACAATTCTATTAACTTACAACAGTATATCGATAACAAAAATAGAGATAAGCGCGTTGGATTAAAAAGTTTTACATACACTATTGGCTGGTTTAATATTATTAATCATGAAGTCATAAAGACAAAAAAAAAAGATAAAGCTTATCGTATACCAGCTGGACTCTATAACTTTCAAGACTTGGTAGAAGATTTTAGCAATTTAAATGAAAATATTATCCTAACCATTTTTGCACAAAGTGCTACAGCCATTTTAAATACGTCAATAGATACACGAATGTCAAGCGGTCTTTCAAAAATACTGGGGTTCGAGGACAGAAAATGGTTAAAAGGAATTCAGGCCGGAATTCACCCAATTAATTTAGCTCCTTATAAACAGCTATATGTTCATCTGGAACAAGTTAATACGAGTAGTAATTATTTCAATGGTGCACCAAGCACTATTATAGGGGTTATACCTGTAGTAAATAAGCAGTTTGGAGATATTGTATATACACGTTTTTATCCTGAATATCACTGTCTTACAAATGGTGCAATTACTGAATTGAAAATAGAAGTCAGAGATGAGTATGGCAACAAAATAAATAATCACGGTTTGTCTATGAGTTGTGTTTTAGAAATTATTTAAAAAATATATTTTTATAAAAAAAACAATGAGTATATTTGGACCAACAAGACCTAAAAAACAGAAGACTTAGAGGCTTTGATAAATAATGTTCAAGATTTATATAGGCGAATTGTGCCTTTTGTAAACCAGTTTAATCATTTGAGAGATAGAGTTGATAATCTTAAATATGGAATTATAACAATATTTGCAGAGGCTAAGGGCCCACTTGTGTTGAATAGAGTACTCTCATTTGGTAATGGTGGAGCAGAATCAAATGTGGGGCATGTAATGACACGCCGTGGACGGATTATGGGAATAGGTTTAGCATGTGAACGATTAGTTGGTGACGTATCTGTAATAGTTTCTGTCAATGGTGTTGAACAAACAAATTATGGCATAACGCTTCACATCATCCCACGCAATCATGATAACTTTGATAAACCTTTAGAAATTGGTGCTGGTTCTGTTGTTAACTTTGTATGCAAGATTGCTAACGCTACCGCTGTAAATACGGTGGCATCATTATTAATTGAATTAATTTAATTTTTTATTAATAAATAAAAAAAATGAAGCAACCGACAGCACCAAGTATATATCCTGAGTTGCCAGTGGAAGACGGACAAAATTATAGATTACAAAAGATTTCAGAAATTGAAAAAAAGTTAATTACAGAACGAGATATACGTCAGTCACTTTATAAAAAATATAAACGTGGTATTAATATTACAGATGGAATTGACACTACCTTGATATCTGCAGGTGTTATTATGGCTGGGATTGGATTTGTTGTTCCAGTTTTGTTACCTTTAGAAATAGCAGCAATAGTATGTGGAGCTACAGGTGTTTGTATTAATTTTATCAGACGCAAGCTTAATACAAAAGCTCAAAAACATCATGAAATAAAAACTTTGGCAGAGGCTAAGTTAAATAGTATAAAGCAGTTAATATCAAAAGCGTTGAGTGATGCACAAATATCTGAGCAAGAGTTTAAGTTGATTTTAGATGAACTGGAAAAATATTATAATTTGAAACAGGACATCAAACAAAAGAAACTTGAAATTAGTGAAGTTCAAAAAAAAGAACTAGTGGAGCAGGGAAGAAAGGAAGCAATGGCAACCTTACAAAAAAGTCTAAAAAGTGTGTCATAAATTGTTTTAGTAATGTGTATGAGTACGATCCACCACCTTTGTATTCAAGGTCGGAGAATTGATAACAAATCGACAAATTTGTTTTGTATTAAAGAAATATTTTATATTTTTAGGGGTGTAATTTGATAACTATTAAACAATTTAAACTTGCAATCTTCACTACCCCTATTCTAAAAAAGTTTTAATAAATCAAGTAAATCACCATGAAATGGTGATTTATTATATATGTATTTTGGGGCGTTTCTGTTGTAATTTGAGGCGAAACAGAGTGAGTCGAAAATTACAACAGAAACCCCAAAATACATATATATGCTAGCGTGTTGGCAAGACAAAATATGGAATATTTTCATTTAAATCAAGGACATAACTCTTGTGTTTATTTATCGAAACTAGTTTATTCAAACTCTTTTATTGATATTACGAACCAGGCAATTGTTGGTAAAGATCCTATACAGAATGAAGGCGCTAGTGTGTTGACAAGGCAAAATATAGAATATTTTCATTAAATTAAAGACCATAACTCTGGTGTTTATTTATCTATACTGGTTTTCTTTAAATATATCCTAGCTTTCATTGATATTGAGACTCTGGTCAGTTTGGTAAAGATCGACTGCAAAATGTAGGTGCTAGAGTGTTGATAAGGCAACATATAGCATTTTTCCATTAAATCAATGGCCATAACTCTGATGTTTATTATCCAATATTAATGGTTTTCAAATTTATCCGAGCTTTTATTTTATATTAAGAATCAGGCAAATTTGGTTAAAGATCCTCTGCAAAATGAAGGCGCTAAAGTGTTAACAAGGCAAAATATAGAATATTTTCATTAGATCAAGGACCATGACTCTGGTGTTTATTTTCCAATACTGTTGTTTTTCAAAACAGTCCGACCTTTCATTAGTATTAGTTTTGTAAAGTTTGGTAAAGATCGGATATAAAATGAAAGTGCTAGAATGTTGACAACGCAAAACATTGTATATATCCTTAAATCAAAGGCCATTTACCTGAAGTTTATTCTCCGATATTGGTATTTTTTTTCGAACCCGTCCGAGCTCTTGACACAATGAGCGAGGACAATGAGAGAGAGTGTATCGAGCAAAAAACATAACTTTAACACATGGACCTAGTACATACGTTTTTGTTTTTGTTTTATGCGCTTTCGTTCACATAATCATCCTTTTTGGGGAGCATCCATCGGTTCTGCCGATGTGCTTGTTTCTTTTGGAGACAATTTACCTAGTATGTAATCAAATTCTAAAGATATTAATAAAACTAGAGGCCGACAAGGGCCTTATCGCTCTACTTGTTTAAGGTTCTTTGGTGTTTATAATGCTTTTTAATGATTTTTATCTCATTAATAATCATCTTTTGACACATTTGGTGGAAATCAATTCTAAATCAATTCAAAAAAGCTTCAATGCTCAAACACAAGAGGCCCAAGAATGTAATGTATTGCTCTACTTGTGTAAGGTATTATGTGTCCTCAATGTGTATTAATGATTTTCATCTCCATGATATAAAAGTTTGATGAAAACCGTGTGAAAAACAAAGCCTAAATGCACTGAAGATTGTGTGTGTTATGGGGTGTGGGGGGGGGGGGGGGGGGGGGTGCGATCACAGATGCTCAATTCGGCTGTATTTTAAGATTTTAACAGTCTGGACAAGTTTGGGTAAGATCATATGAAATATAAGCTAGGGTGTTAATATAGCAATTTATAACATTTTATAACATTGCAAAGGGCATAACTCTGTCATACCTGTTTCTAGTCCAATTAGAACTGTAAACAATGAGCGTTCTTCTATTAAAATAAACATATTTGAAAAGAAAACTGACAGGAGATGGTAGTGGGGCAGGACAGGGGTAATGGGTCGGAGTCAGATTTGCTGGTTTTCAGAGCTGTTATTGATATTAGCATTTAGAACAGTCATGTGAAGATCATGTCAAGATCGGATGAAAAAATGAAACAGCTAGACTGTTAAGCATTTTAAATAATTCAAGGGTCATACCTCTTTTGTTTCTAATCCGACATTCTAGTTTTAAAATGTGTCCACACTTTCGTCTATAATCGAGATAAATTAAAACCTGTTAAATTGGAAGAGTGTTTCACGGAACACTTGTGTCATATGTCATTTGCTTATTTAAAGTTAAGTGCTTGGTCAGGTTGCAGTTTAAACGTGTATAACAAGAAGAGCGCCGCCTAACGGGACATTATACACCCGTTTCCTCAAGTTTTTTTATGTTAAAAGCATTTCCTACGTGTCAGGTCAACGTAACTCTTACCTTTGACCTTTTAACAAAACAAAATAACTGATAGGCGATGTTGTTTAACCAAGAGCACTATTTGTATAAAGTTTCAAGACCGTAGATCAAATATTTGTGAATAACAGCTGGGAAGAAATTTGTCATGATCACAACACAGTGATCTTGACATCTGACCTACTTAAGCTTAACATTAATAGAGGTTGTTGTTTTAACATGGGTACTACTTCTGTTAAGTTTCAAAATTGTAGGTCTAATAGTAACAAGTTACAGTGAGGAAAATATCTTAGGATCAGTCATTGTCAGTTAAACGTGACCTTGATGACCTACTGAACCCAAAAGTAATAGGCTTCCTCCTCTGACCAAGGACAATGCACCTATGAAGTTTAATAAGTGTGAGAATATTTCCGGGATTGTCGTTTGCAATGTGTATGTCCACATGAAGACATAGTGTCCCTGACCTTTAACCTACTAAACCCAAAAGTGATAGGGTTTCACCAAGGGCAATGTATCTACAAAGTTTCATGAGTGTAGGCATTATACTCTTGGAGTTATCCTTGATATATGTACTGGTGACCTTGAACTTTGACCTAGAATCCAAATGCAAAAGGGTTCCTTCTCTGGCCACACGTTATGTATCTATGATATTTTATGAGTGCGAGTGTTGTGGTTTTACAGTTATTTGACGGAATGTGTATTTCCATAATAAGATCATTGTGACCTTGACATCTGACCTACTGACCGCAACGCCAATGCACAAATGACGTGTCATCAGTGGGGGTGTTATGGTTTTGATGTTATCGCGCAGAATGCATATTACCACATAAGGTCATAGCGTCACATACGGTCACTGACCTGCTAACCCCAATGAAATACAATATTTTCTCTTACCAATGGCAATGTACCTATGACGTTTCATGAGTGTAGGTATTATGGTTTTGAAGTTATCGCACGAAATGCCTATTTCCATATAATGTCAACTTGACACAATGTGACCTTGACCTTTGACCAAATGACCCAAAATCAATAGGGTTCCTCTCACCAAAGTCAATATACCTATGTGGGTGTTATAGTTTCGAAGTTATTGCGAAGAATGCCATTTCCATATAAGGTAATGGCCACTTTGACCTTTGTCCCAATGAACCATAATCAATAAGGTTCCTTCTCTTACCAAAGGCAATGTACCTATGAAGTTTCATAAGTGTGGGTATTATGGTTTCGAAGTTATCAGATGGAATGTCTATTTACATATAAGGTCATGGTGACCTTGGTCTTTGATCTATTGGCCATAAAAACAACAGGGTTTCTCCATTCACATAGGGCAAAGTACCTATGAAGTTGTATGAGGGTAGTTGTTACAGTTTTGAATTTATTGTGCGGAATGCATGATTCCATATAAGGTCACTGTGACCCTGACCTTGAACCTACTGGTCCCAAAATAGGGTACCTCCTCTAAACTAGGGCAATGTACCTATGAAGACGTATGAGTGCAAGTGTTACGGTTTTGAAGTTATTGTGTGGAATGCATATTCCAATATAAGGTCATCTGACATTGACCTTTGACTTACTCGACCCAAAAGAAATTGGGTTCCTGCTTTTAACAAGGGCGGTGAACGTTTTAGATGGCGGTTTCATGAGTGTAGATTTACGGTTTTGAAGTTATCATGTGGAATTTATATTTCCATAAAAGGTCAGTGACCTTGACTTTTGAGCCCAAAAACAAATGGGTTTCCTGCTTTCAACAAGAGTGATGAATCTATGAAAGTTCATGGGTGTAGGTTTTGAAGTTATCATGTGGCATTCATATAAGGTAATGGTGACGTTGACCTTTGAACTCCTGACCCCAAACACATTAGGATTTCTCCACTCACCTTGGACAATGTATGTATGAAGTATTAAAAGTGTAAGTCTTTCCATTTTGAAGTTATCATGAGGAATGCTTTTTCTATATCAGATGATAGTGACCTTGAGCTTTCACCTACTGACTACAAAAGAAATAAGGTTCCTCCTTTCACCTTGTGTAATGTACCTATGATGTTTTATGAATGTAGGTGTTACGGTTTTGAAGTTTTTGTGCGGAAGGGATATTTGCATATAAGGTCACTGTGAACTTGACCTTTGACCTACTGGTCCTGAAATTAATATGGTTCCTCCTGTCAACTAGGGCAATGTACCTTTGACATTTTGTGAGTGTTACAGTTTTGCGGAATTCATATTTCCATATAAAGTCCCCAAAAGCAATACGGTTCCTGCTTTCAACAATGATGATGAATCTATGAAATTTCATGAGTGTAGGTGTTACAGTTTTGAGTGTAGTTATGTGGACTTTATATTTCCATATAAGGTGACATTGACCTTTGACATACTGATCCCAAACACATTAGGGTTTCTCCACTCACCACGAGCAATGTATGCGTGAAGTTTTAAAAGTGTAGGTGTTTCCATTGTTATGATGAGGAATTCATTTTTTCTATATAAGATGACAGTGACCTTGACCTTTGACCTACTGATGCCAAAAGCAATAGGGTCCCTCCTTTCACCTAGGGCAATGCCCCTATGAACTTTTATGAGTGTAGGTGTTATAATTTTGAAGTAATTGTGTGGAATGTATATTATCATATAAGGTCACTGTGACCTTGACCTTTGACTTACTGGCCCCAGAAACAATAGGCTTTCTTTTAACACCCAGGGCAATGTGAAGTTTTATGAGTGTAGGTGTTATGGTTTTGAAGTTATTGTGCGGAATACATTTTTCCATATAATGTCACCGTGACCTTGACCTACTGGCCCCAAAACAATAGGGTTCCTCCTCCCACCTAGGGCACCTAGGGCAATATAATTATGATGTTTCATGAGTGTAGGTGTTATGGTTTGGAAGCTATTGTGCGGAATGCATATTTCCATAAGGTCACCGTGACCTTGAACTTTGACATATTGGCCAAAACAAACAACATTTGTTAATTTCGTTTTCACACCTATGTTTTTAAACTGTGATTTATTTTTTATTATTCGGTATATTTCGATGAATGTTTGTGTGAACATCAAACAAAGATGTTATTAAAAGAAAATCATGCTACACTTGTTAGTTCTTTCTTACTTTCTCAGATTTTGCAGGAAAATCAAGTGAATACTATTTATTTTTGCTGAGTATATATGCTGCCTCGACAACTGTATTTGTCTGTTAATGCCCAATAAGTGTATTGGTTGGGCTCTGAACGGCTTCAAAGTTATGACCAAGGTATTAGATAAGCATAGTAGAAAATACACGGTACCTCATGACTGGGTCAATGTGACCTTAACCTTTGACCTACTAACCTCAAAAACAATAGGATTTCTCGTCTCACAAAGGCAATGTGCATTATCAAGTTGCATGACCTTTTACCTACTGAACCAAAAACAACAGAGCTTCCACTTTCATCAAGCTGAAAGTACCTATACAATTGCATGATCGGTGTTAAATGTATGTATGCCCTACTGACTCCAAACACAGTGGGGTTCTTCCATTCAGCGTAGGATAGGTAAATAATATGAAGATCACCAGGGTGGGTTTCACGAGTTGCCGTTTTCGCCCAGAATGCATATTTCCATATGAGGTCATGGCAACCTTAACCTTTAATTTACTGATCCCAAAACACAACAGGATTCCATCTCTCACCAAAGGCTGTGTACCTGTCAAGTTTCAAGAGGTTTGGTGTGATCTCACGCCTTCGATTTCGTCACTCGGAACGCAAATTACAAGATGAGGGCATGTCAACCATTATATATGACCCCAACATGATGTAGATATAACCGATGGGTACTCCCCGAACAAAAGTCCACAACTCTGTGGCAGATCATCTAAATAAAAAAATACAGAAAACGCTGAAGAAGCTTTAATATTGATGCATTGTCGCAAGTTTAGTCCAAATCCGCTTACAAATGTGTCGGTAATTTAGTGAACAAACGTGTCAGTCTTCAAAGTACCATAAATAGCATTTTGCAATTATTCATAGTGCCATAACTATGTTGCAGCGCACTGGAAATGGAAATACTGACAGTATGTAAAAGTACCCTTTATAGTGATGTTGAAGGAGCTGTATTCTTCAGCATTTTGTCAGTACAGATATATGGTTACAAGACGGGATCTCAAAGGGTTCCAATTTACGATCTATGCTGGTGTGATGGTTGTATAGGCAAGTTATGACCCAGTTGCTATGTCCCATTGGTGGGGATAGTGGCCAATGCTGATTGGATGGTGGTTGTATCCATCTATTCTGACATGCAACTTAAGTGTATTATGATTATCGGCTGAAGATCTCAACAGTTTCCAACATACGGCCCAGGGTTTATGTGCTCATGAATGGGAATAAACATCGGGGCTTATGCTGATTAAATGGTTGCATCCGTCTGGTCATGCCCAGTGCATATATGGTTATAGAGTGGGGATCTCAACGGTTTTACCAAGTTATGACCCTTGTGCTAATTTCCCAGGGGCAGAATGAAACCGAGGCCAATGCTGGTTTGATGGTTGTTTGTGAATATGTACCCAGGGGTGGGAATGGACCCCGGGTCCAATGCTGTTAGAATAGTTGTGTTTGTCTGTTTGCATCCAGTACGTGTATATATGACTATAGGATTGAGATCTCAACCATTTTTACGACTGGACAATGGGTTTTGTCTCCATGGGTGGGTATAGACCCCATGATAGCCTCTGGATGGATGGTTCTTCAGCTTTTTTTCAGTATATTTATGGTTATAGGGTGTAATCTCAATAGCTTCCAACATGACCTAGGGATTATATCCCCATCAGTGGGAATATATCCAGGACGGTTTTATCTGTCTTTTCATGCCCATTAAGTGAATATAATGTTATAGGGTGGCGATCTCAACCGTTTTCAAGTTATGGTCTAGGGGTTATTTGCGCAGGGGTTGTGACGGACCCGGTGCCGATGCTGGTGGGATGGTTGTATCTGTCTGTTCATGCCCAGTAAATGTTGAAAGGAGATAAAAAAAAGTCGAACAGGAAATGAAGCATACAACGATCAGTCGACCAAAACCACGCATAGAAACAAACAGTAACTACAAAGATAAATAAAAGAAAATATAAGACATCACAAACTTTAGGAGGAGTTAAACACACAATAATGCATTCACTATATACAGAACAATGTATATAAGAAATAAGTAAGTCGAAAAAGGGGCATAACTGAATGAAATATTATCGGATAGAAAAATCCCGATATAATGCACATTTTCACAACGTCAGAGCTCCATATCAAGTTTCATTCAATTGAATGGAAACTCTAGGTGGATCTGGGCATGCAATCATCATACTGACGTCATTTCGAATTTTTCAAATTCATCACTGATTCGGCAGGTGCCCTCCAGATTTTTCAGGACTTCATCCGTGGTGCGGTAATTCGGTGTGCATATAATACTAATACAGTTATAGATTCACGAACCTTTGGGACCCTTTTAAAAATACATAGAAATATAAAACAAACATTTGAGGAAAGTTTGGTGCTTTTGTTCGGCGTGTCTAGATTGGGTCCTAAATCCTGGGTTTTGGTCCCTAGCTATATATATATGCAAAGCACCTGACTGGACTACGTTGGCTCCCATATTGCCATGGACATATCAGAGTGAGAGGTGAGATCGTGGGCGAGATGGTGGACTTGATGGAGGCTACGTGTGTAAGGTGTGTTGTTAGTTTATGAAGTGGTATAGGAGCTGTGGGCTTGGATTAGAGGAGGTACTTGTTAGCAGCGTCTAGTGGGTATAGGCTCAACTTAGAGGTGCGGGTGTGATGGGGATGGGATTGAATTGTATTTAGGGTGGTGGGGAGATAATATACGTGGGGGTCTACTGGTCCGTATACCGGTTGACCAGGTGCGTGCAACGGGGGTGCTGTGGTGAGATAGGGGGGTGCAGGGTAGGTGTCTGGGTAGCGGACTGGGGGGGTCGGGTCAGACGCTGGTGTTCGGAATAGCGCATTCTGGAGGGGTTGGGGGTAAGGAGGTGGGTGATAGGGGGGGTCTGTGCCCGTGTTGTGAGGTGCTGTCTGGTTGGATGGGCGTGTGTATTATGTGGGTACGGGTGTGGGTATAGTGGGTAGAGCCCGGGGTGCTATCGCGGGTTGGTGGTAACGGTGGCGTGAGACAGTCCTCGTGACTAAGGTACGTGATATGCTCGGGTGTGTGGGGGGGGGGGGTATCAATCAGACCTAGGTGGGCAGGTGACTATGGGTGTTCGGAGGCCCGGGTTAAGTGGGTGAGTCGCGTGCCTGACGGGCTGGAGGGTTGTACTGTATGCACGGGGTTGTCTGTAAGGGGTAGGGGTGGTCTGAGTCGGTGTGAGTGGGTCGGGTTATGGATCGGTGAAGGGTTCGAGAGTGTTAGGTGAGTTGGTAAGTCGGGGTGTGGGGTCTGCTTTTATGTGCATGGTAGGTGGGTTGTGCGGTAACTGTGTGGGCTAGTGGTTTACGGAGCTCGGGGGTGTCTGAACGATAGGTGAGACCTATAAGCTGACTTGTAGTGCGACCTTTGGGATCTTAGTTATTTGTAGACGAAGTCGTGATCAACTCTATACTGGCAGATTTCATAATATGTTCATTTAATTTACTTCTTATATTTAATTAAATTATGGTATATTTTTTAGTATTTATACCACATATACTATTATTTTATATTCATATACCTTACCAACAATAATTCATATTATAGCTATAATACATCGTATTTTATACTTATTAATATATTTATACAATTCTATTAATAATCTGTATACATAATTTTATACTGCTTATGATCAACTGCAGAATTCTCTATTTGGGATGGAACGGGACATACGTACGGAGAAGGTAATTCTTATATAGCCCTCATTTCTTCGAAGCATGGTCATCATTATCGTAACATAATAATAGTGTCACTGTAAGACATTGCTATATGCACTTCTGAAATCAGCAATGCCATAACTCTAGCAGACTGCACATCTACGTGTACTCTACTATTGATATTATTACAATTTACATAATGTGTGTTGCCATCTCTCACAATGTTATGACTAAACAATAAGGGGATACCTTGGACGCAACAAACACAAACAAGAGATAGCACACTCAGTTTTATTGCGTCTGTTCATGAGAGTAATGAAAACTGCTTACAGAAACTTAAGCATCCCACTGATGCTGCTGCCCCTATATAACCTAACTGATGCTGCTGCCCCTATATAACCTAACAATAAGGTTTAAACGGGACGTAAAATCCTATTCCATTTCATTGCAGCTAGTATTTGTCTTTACCTCGAATATTGCGTGGAACTCCATCTTGATACGCTTCTTGTTTAAGCTGTTCCAACTGCTGCG